>JAODPA010125915.1:0-45521 GCA_025585075.1 Nepenthes mirabilis
ATTATAATTTTAATGATAATATCTTCTAAAAATGTAAAATGCCGAGATTTTTTTAAGAAGTAAAGCACACTACTTAAAGAGTGTCCCAAAAACAAATACTAGAGCACAAATTGGATACTAAAATCACAAAAGCAGATCCTCTCGACTGTAAAAGCCGAGCAAACAAAGCAGAGGTTGGTGGTCGGCATCACCGACGTTGTTCAAGAAAAGGAAGCCTTTCACATCCTTCACTTCTCTCTGTCAGTCATCATCACCATGCTTTTTTTGGCGCAAATTCTTTTCTTGCTCTGGCGGAAAAACCAAAAGCTACTCCATTCATCCAAAGACTCAATCAAGGTATCCGGCGATCGCGCCTATAAGATGGTCAATTTACACTTGTCTCCTCAAAACATCGCAATCAACAAGAAGAAGAAACAGAGAGTAGTGGTGGCGTGCATGCAGGAACAGAGCGAGTTGACGCCGAGATTTCTAGTCTGCCGCTGTTATCAGAGATGGCCAGTTCAAGCGGGAGCAGGGAGAACATGCCGCCGGCGCCGCCAATGGCGTTGTCGAGGAAGATCACGAGAGCTCCGACGATGATCGATCCGACCGACGACGACAATCCTACAATCGACAGCGAGCTTGTCCCTTCTTCGCTCGCTGTCATCGCGCCGATTCTTCGCGTCGCCAATGAGGTTGAAAAAGATAACCCTAGGGTCGCTTACCTATGTAAGTAGGGCTTGCCTATCCATCTATTTAGTATTTCACATGCCCGCAGTCGTCTCCCCCCCTCCTTAAACTAAGCGTACGATAGGACCATTGTTTTAGAATTCAGTTCCAAGCAAAACCACTATGGTTCTATGCATAAATGGAATACAACTTGTGAAATTTAGAATCATGATAAGTATCTGAGTAATTTCTTGTGAATCAAGTTTCAGTTGTAAATCTTTTGCCACCTTTCTTTTTGCAACGCTGAATGGGGGCGGGGGGGGTATGTATTCGCACAATAATTTTAAGAATGCTTTGGGGCATATTAGCCAGAAGAGACGAGTTTTCGATGCAATCTATGCCATGTCAACAAGAATACTGTTATAATGAGAGGAAGCCTCGACATGATTTAGAGACCTTAAATCGTTGGTAGGACATTGCATAGACTGTGAAGAAGTGGTGTTATGTTAAAAATGGCATAAAATGTGGCTGGTTCTGTGTTATGTTACTATTCCAGGTTCACTGCCTTTCCAGACTTGAATGCTTAGCACTATATTTATTGAGGACCTCCCGAATAAGTAAGGGGCTCTCTGTAGTTAAATGAGTGAGAGAGCAGATGACTTCCCCGTTAGTCGTGTGTAAATATCAGTAGAAATTTTGGAGGACACTAACAGCTATATGCTCCATCCCTGAACTTAAAGGACTTTGTCACGACGTTGGCTAAATTGGCACTTGAGGCATCCTGTCAAGCTGATATCCACTACTCTTAAGATATTCATTTTTTTGGACTGAAGGCAAACTGAGAAGACTTGGCATTAAAGCTTTTGTTTCAAAACATGATTTGTATGATTCTTTCTTCTATCTTTTCTCTTCTTGGTAGGTAAGTAAAGTGTTAACTTAGTGGACGAGTACAAAATTTTACGTAATTTATGAAGAGCTAAACTCTACATGTCAACCAACAGCATTTGATTTTGGAAAGACAGCCGCAGAATAGAATAATATAATAATTTCAGAAGATCACTTGCAAAGGTCTGGCCTCCTTTTCATATCATAGTTTTTTGTCTGACCATAAATATCTTAAGATTGTTAAGGAGAGTGTTAACACAAGTGATATCTTTCATCTTTTTAAGAAAGGAACATTCTGAGGATGAGAGTTCAATAATATCATCTTGCCCCAATCCACAGTCATCAAAATCCGAAGTTTACTACTGTACTCTGGAGGCAGAAATAAGCGGTAAACATACTCTCACTAAATTAAGCATATGACACTTCTATTTGTGAGTGACCAGCTCTTTTTTGGCAGATCGTTTAGCATCTTTTTTGGATGTGTAAGAATGACTGTGTAGAAATAAATAAACGAAATAAGTGCAACCCTGGGAAAACACAAATAATGAGGGTGGAATTATGAAGAAAAAAAAAATTTAACCTTGGCCATATCTTTTTCACTATTGCAATTTTCCTTTCTCTTTTCAGCTTTAAACTCCAACTATCTCTGTTTGTCAATGTAAAAGATTCACCTCGTAGGCTCACGGTCATGTCTGATGGCAACACTGACTGGTTTATTGTCATTGATTTTAGGAAGCACCATATTAGATACGCGTCTTTGAAACCCCACAAGATCCTCTTAGAAGTCCTTGATATAAACAAATGGACTTAGCAGGCCCACCTGAGTTCCCCAATCTCTAAACTTATACCTGCTCCATCATCCCTGCCCGAAGAGACTGAAACTAGGCCGTTCTTAAGGATGCCCAATGAATCCTACAGCTGTGCTAGAAGGATGAAAGAAGCACCCACCGCAGTAAATCATTTGACATCCAAGTTGAGATTGTAAAATTAAGAAAACCTATTTAGTTATAAACATGGTATAGCTGTCGCTAAAATAGCCATCAGAGTTTGCCTACCCTCTTTGTAAGACCCGGCTTGATATCTAAAATACAACTCAAGTAGTCCAGATCGCAATGTAGAATAACCATAATATCATATCTTTAAAACCTCATATAGATAAAAACATCCATCATATTTTATTATATAACCAAAGCATCTACAAATAATGTATGCTACGAATATATATGTTCTAAAAACATAAATGCATCATTACTTACTGTCTTACAATCTTAATACAACATAAAGAAATATAAATAATCCATCTAGAGATTTCTCTTGGAATCCTTCACGGCCATGCCGTTCTACCCCTAAGTCTTCGAAACACCTATAGCTACTCTAACATGATTCAAATAAAATAATAAGAGGTGAGCCAAATGTCCAATAAGTGATATAAATAATAATATTATAATAATAGCATGATCAATCCAATGTATCTGTCACGAACTCGGACTAGAGTAGGTTTAAATAATTATAATTCACGAAAAATTAAAATTTCAAAATAATACAACAATAATCAACGAATCCTAAATTTGGGTGTGACAAAACGAACATCCACATGACCTGATATAACAACCTTAATAATGACCTACACAGGATCTCATTTGATATCCATTCGGATAATAAACAAATGACCTGCTACACAACGTCGTAAGGGAAGGACAACCAACCACAAATAATTCAATATGCACAATCCAATGAGTACCGTACAAACCAAAGGCCTACAATCAACCAGTCTCAATACCCAAAATAAATCTGATACAAATCCAGTCTAAAAGCAAAACTAAACTCACCAAAAGATAAAGCTGCGATCTGGTCATGTCCAAGATCCTGCAATGTATCCAGACCCACTAATCTGAAGGGATAAGAAGCCAAAACGTGAGTTTAAAATTCAACAAGTACCTATATCATAATATAAATAATAATATCCGAAATTATAGGAGGGTCCACAAACACATTCAAAATGCGTATAAGTATAAATTCAAAAATCCAATATCGAAAGTTTGAAGGTAGTCTTGTACTTAAATTATATTTTAAATCGAAACATAGTCCCGTCGAGATGTATACTAAACGAAACAAGATTCAGTGCGAAATCACATAATCCAAATTATGTCATTATCTATATTGAAACATAGGTTGAATGAAATAGAGTCTGGATCGAAATCACATACCAAAGAAATAGAGTTCGGAACGAAATCACATAAGAACGAAGCATGTTACGGAACGAATTCACATATTCAAATGTACGAGAGTGACCAAATTCCAATTGTAGGCAAACCTACGAATAGCAAATGAAGTTCAAATACAAATTCATGTATAAATACAAAAAATGCACGAAATCGGAGAACTAAAGACCAAGAGACCAGTTTGACGAAGGGTTACACATATTTTTGGTAACCTTAAGCCAAATCAACCACTATTTAGACCCATGAGTAGGGCTGTCTTTGTACGTTCTCCGATAGAGAAGGAACATGCTCACTATGTTTTGCCACTTGTGGGGTTGGGCGCAATCATTAAATTTAGTACATATATTAGGACATCTGCTTATATTAGTTTTCGTTCAATTCGCTTACGATGGTTTTTATTAAAACACAAACGAAGAGGGTCATTTACAAACAGAGGCTTTTACTGTTGGCGGGAATGGGAGTCACAAAGCTCCCTGTCGAGAATAGAGCTCTCCCTGTCAGGAGAGGATCATGATGTAGGGAGGAGGGGAAAAATAGAAAGAAGAGAAATAGAGGGGTAGAGATAAGAACAAAGATTAGAGGGGTAGAGACAAGAAAGAGANTTATAAAGAGAAATATTAGGTTTAAGATAATTTGGTAACAAATTATTTATTACTAAAAATAAGAAATCACATAAAAATAAAATCATAATAAAATAAAAATATAATGAAATCAAATTAGAATTTTGTTCCAAGAAGTAAAACAAATAAAAGCCAATAAAATCATAATATCTTCGAACATCTCTTAGAATATTTGATGTGATGTCCGCATCAGGTCAAATATTAGATTAGATCATAGAGGTAGAGATCCTGAGCCCTAAGCAGTGATACATGTATACCAATGCACGGTTCATGTAGGGTTTCATGACTTTTTTTGCACAAATATATTGATACATAAACATACAGTCTCAAATATGATTACTTCCAATACATCCAATATAGCCAAAATATCACATGTCATCAAAATAAATCAAATGAAAGTTGAGTATTACAGTGTCAACATGATATAAATAGCCAAAGATCAAGAGTAAGAAGACTTAGAATCAAACTATACATCTAAAAGCATATAATAATCGACAACCCATAGAAAAGAGACCCAAGAATCCCACATAAAATGAAAGGTAATCGAGGCTATAAAACACTATGAGAATCACAATGAATCTCATGTGAACGTTTTTCACCATTGACTAGGGGCCAACGCATTTACACCCCCCGACTAGCTGGGTATGTAACACGAGATTATGAGCATCCAAGATAGTACATGCAACCACCTCAACCAAGTCCTCTTGGCATGATAATGCCTAGATCTGATGTCTCTCACCAAAATCATCCGATATCACAATATGATGGTGGTGTAGCTATAGGTATCCTACCACGAAATCAGAAACTCAACATCCATTGGGATACGAAAATTAATATTGCAAAACTATAGATTACACCACAGTGCCATAGGTTTGATATTTCATAATACGCAGTGTTTTCATATGATTTCCTCTCTCATAACCATAGCCATGAGTCAAAGGAAATAACTTTAATGCTCAGGCTCAACGATCAATGAATAATGATCGGAATCTAAGAATTTAAGACAGTTCCAAGACTTAGACAACAATCTATTTGATTGGCGTTCAAGTATTGGTTCACACAACAAATACAGGTCTAGTGTTCGAACACCGGTCGCACACCATTCAAATGCCTCAAAACTGAATGTAGTTATTTTGGTTCCAAATGAGTAAAAGTCCTATAAACTCAATGAGAATGACTTATATTCAAAGATCATGTCTTAGACAATATCTATGAAGTCTTGTGCAGAAGAATTAAGTAGAATTAGCTGTTGAAATTAACAGATTAGACAAGAATTCGAAGAGATTTAGAAACTAGACAATGCTGTCCCAATACACTTGGTGCTCGAATGCTATATCAAATACCAGACAAAAGCTGAACAAAAATGACTTCAAATTCAATTAATTCTTGTAGATATTTGAAATATAAGATAATAGCAGACATTATCTACTTAAATACATAAATTAGAACCGAACAATTAGACAAATTTAAGCATAAACATTTTGATTTCAAGTCTGTTTCCATATCCATGCCATTTTCTCTACTCTTTTAGTAGTCTTAGCATTTCTGTTTATTTCCACGGCATATTAACATATAATTCGAAATGAACATAACATGAAACCATATGAACATCATTTTTGGAAGAAAGATGTAGAGAATAAAAACTCTTCAAGAAAGAAGAAACTTTCAAAGAAATAAGCCATAACAAGAAGAATATAGCTTACAAAGAAGGAAGTATGAACTTCCATCAAAGAAGGATGTATGACTTACTTGATAACTTCGTTGATTTCATTGATGTGTAACTATTCATCCATTCTTCTTCTTTGATTTGATCTTCTCCTCTTCTTCTTCTCTTCTTCTTGTTTTCTATCTTTTCTTATCTTATTTTACAATTGAAAGAGGGCCTTTATTTATAGAAAAAGGAAAAAACTACTTCCTTTCATTTCCATCTAGCTTCTCTAATATTTGATTATTGAACATTAATTAAATAAATAACCCTTTCCTCAGTCTTATCCACTAGAAACGGTCATGATTAACTTCCTTTTAAAAATTCGCACAAAAACTGAGCTACAACATGAACTGCCCAACTGATGCTCGAACGTTGGCTCCACTATTGCGTATTCAGAGTCCAAACTTCACCAAGAAGGATTCTGATTATTTTTACGGACCCATTTGTTGGCGCAGAAGGAGGCGGCTGGATAACAATGCACAGAATCACACACACATACAAAGTAGTGAAAGAAGAAGAAGAATAGAACACCAATAATTTTATGTGGAAAACTCTTCTTAAATAAGGGAAAAATCACGGGATACTCAGTTCACAAATGAGATCCACTATATGAGATTGGTTACATAAACCATACGGTTACACAAATCCAAGAGATGAAAAAAACGAAGAACAGAATACGAGAAATATAAAGGCTTCACACTTTGTGTTTTTCAATCACTACTATCTTTTTCTTCTCTGTTTTTCACTCTATCTCCTTTCATACATCTCTCCCATACCATTTTTAAGTATACTATATATATATACTCCTCCAGCAGAATGAGTAACCACCAATTCAGCAGAGTAGTTGCGTGCACAGCTCCCAAAATTTGTAATGGTGGCGCACGCTCTGTTTGGTAGCAGGTGGCGCATGTGTGCCCCTACAGATTGACTTGTTGTCTTCCCAAGAATGACGTCTCCTAACTGCCTAATCAAGAAGGTCAACTACACGCCACTTGGAGAAGATAGTTGTTCAGCATTTCTATTCTCAGTCAATTAACACCCCATTGGCCGTCTTCTTCGCTTGGCCGGTCAACGCTGACGTTGACTGGTTGAACGTCCTACTCCAATCCTGCAGCAAGTCCTCATGTTTTCAGCTGGTCAACATCATGTTGACCGGTATATATAATTTGTCGGTCAACAAGTTGATAGGTTATTTACATCCGTCTATAACTTTCAGTCAATAATGTTGACCGGAATTCCTCGTGCTTAAATTATGCATAGTTTGTGAACACTCAGCGTACAAGTCCACGGACCATAGTCGTACACAAGGTCCTCGTACTCCGTCCAAGTCCTCCGGCCATCAGGACTTCCACACGGGAGCGACCCTCGACACCATTATCCTCAATTTAGCCATAATAACATTAAATAAATCCACATATATTAAAATTAACTTAACCCAAGAATTAGAAATATCTAGGATGCCACACTTTCTCTATATCGGCCTTCTCTCTGGTTTCATAACCATTGAGTCTCATATCACCCATAAATTTTTCCAATGGACAAACGAAATTTCTGCAATTCTCTTCAAACTTAGGTCCTTAGTGGTGCATCAACTCCGTTCACATCCTCAATATCAAAAGAGTCAATTGAGCTTACATTATCTACTACCTCAAACTGGGAGGTCTGATTCTGACTATTGGCCACTTCACTCTTTCTTTTATTCAGCCAAATAAAAAAATCTAAAGGTCCACTATTTCCTTAAAGGCATCCGAGGAACAATGGATATTTCTTTTGTTATTATCAATTAGGGGACCACTTAACAGATCCCTAACCGAGACTAACACATTTTGAAAGATTGCTAGCTGGTGCTTCCCTGTACAAAATAATGGGCTTACTTGTAAGTTAGATTAGCAGATGTTAAGGTTATTATGCAACTGCCTCACTGGGGCCTCTTACAACTTAATAGTCCGTTGTCGCAAAATAGGCTCTGTAGATGCAGTTGGACCTTCAGGAGATGAGGGCAAATCAAACTCAATGGTAAAAAGATATCTATTATATTGATTGACACTTGCTATGGTGCTACCCAAACTAAAACCCCATGTTTAATAAGTTTCCCATGCCATTGCTCATGGATGTGAACCAAAACAACCTGTACCAAATATCTCAAACAATTACAAATCACCAACATAATCTTCAGAGGTTTATGAATGCGATGGTTTGCATTGAGAGACATGAACAGCTGGTGATATCTATTTCTTCCCCTTAATCAGAATAGCATCACCAATAACACTGAGATTTCCCAAGAATTGAAATTCTTTTTAAATTGGGGGATCCATCACAAGCGGCCATAAATTTGGTATGCAAGAAATGAGCGCACACACAGAGAGAGAGAGAGAGAGAGAGCACTATACTTCAGGCTTGTTTATTTTGAGCATTGGAAAAATGATTACCAATTGGACTCTCTTCGATATAACATTGTTTGGAAGTGTTAAATTTCTTTTCTGTGCATCCTCCAAAGCTAACAAAGAAGCTTTTGGATACATCTTCCAAGAAGGCCAGTGCCCCAACCCATTCTTAGGACAACAAAGTGAGATGCCACGGAAAATTTCTGGGAGTGTGTTCTCTTTTCATTGAGTGCTCTGCCTGGCTTACTGGGTTCTCAGCCTACCAAGCACTTACCAGACGCTCCTGCCATCTGCTTGGAATGAAGTGAGTAATCCCCTTTAGAGATAGAAGCCAAAGGCAAGGAAATGTGAGTTGAAAAAGAAATGGCTGGAACATCTGCTATTGACATATTTTCCATTTTTTATTCATTCATGATTTGGCTTGGTCAACTAGATCATTGCACATATTTGATACAACTGAATCCTTGGCCTTCCCATTAATTTCTGCCATGTTCGATGAATACAAACTCAATAAATCATGAAAACCAATTAATGCTCTCATTAATAATCTCAAAGTACTTGGATGCTATCACATGTTTCTCAGTTGTAAATCATAGAAGATTGAGGAGTAATTACATTTCATAATATGGTAAGGTTCTCTTAATTATACTATTCGAATCATGTCTTTGCTTATCCTAAATTAAACATATTAATTTCTATTATTAATTATATGGGAATTCTGACATGAAGGTTATGTTGGGTATTTGATGACATACAGATTCTATTACATTTTTAAATTCTCTCTCTAAAGGAACTTTGGAGCAACAACATTGATTTCGCTTTCATTCAAAAAATCCACGTGAATGATAGTATAGGCTATTTGATTGTTCTTTGTTACAGTGTCATCCCTTAGAAGTATTTGGCACTGAGTGATGATTAAAGCAATTGGACTTGAACTTCAATTGCAAAATGCGTTGATGAAGATGTTGAGATTGATGTCGGATCAGAAAAGAGAAAAAGGGATTTGAGATGTCTGCTATAATGAAAAAAGTTAGAATAGTGCCTATCGAAGGAAAAAGGCAACGGACAATAAATAAAATATCAGCTAATATATATCAATATTAGGCTCCCCATACCAATATTTTTTATGTTGTGGCAAAGTCGTGATATGTCTCTTATTGACGATATATCTCGATATATTGGCCGATATATCCGATTTTTTCCGTTATTTGGCCGATATTTTGCAGACAATATATATGGTACGATATGTATAAGGCCGATACCGATAAGTCTACGATTAATATTGATACTGCCACCGATACTTTCAATAGACATATTTAGGTGGTTCGATTATGTAAAACGTTAAGCGATGTGATAGCTTTATAGATGGTAATTATAGGAGAGGGATGTGAAGATCAAAGAAGAGTTGAATGAACCTATTGGGCACTGTTTTGTACATTGGACTTAGTAGGACACATCCTACCATAGAGCTGAAGGGAGCTCATGAGTCTATATAGTCAACTTCCCTTGGTGCAAAAAGGCTTAGTTTGGTTTAGCATGAGCTTCCACCGGACATGGCATTTTTATCCTGACTGAAATGAGATACATTTGTGTTACCTCTCTCTCTCTCTCTATGACCACCTGTTAATCTTGTTGTGCTTTTTTCTTGATCAGGCCGCTTCCATGCCTTTGAGAAGGCTCATAAGATGGATCCAACATCAAGTGGACGTCGTGTTCGTCAGTTTAAGACCTATTTATTGCATAGACTTGAGCAGGTATTATTTGTTGAGAGTTCATTGAACAGTTCTAGGCACTGGATTAGATTCTTGGCAGTTGATCTGACAGAGTACTATGAGTTTTTTTGAGCTGTATAAACAAATGTCCACAGAAACCACCACTTTGTGATACAGGGGTAAGGCTGCTTATATTTGATCCTCCCCAAACCCCATAATTTTAGAGCCTAATGCTTTTGGTATAAACATATTTTCATTTATAGGTGCCAAAAGGTCACCAAAGGGAAAATATACAGCCTTAACTTTGTGTGTATAGATCATTTAGCCAGTGAGCACTCCAATGAAAGCAAAGAAAGTTAGCCCAAAAACAAATTGAGCCACCTGAACGTAAACTTGACAAGTTCAAAGCTGCTTCGCATGCACTGCTGTTTCTGACTCCCCTTATATGCCAAAGAACTGAAAATGGGATAGGAGGTATGGGCTTATCTTTCTAGAACCGTTGCCAAGAAAGTGAGATTCTTTCAGACTCTACCTGAGCTCAATGCACTCTGAAACCCACAGTTCACGCAAAGTCACAGTGCAGAAAGAGACCATTTGCAGACTCTAAAGCCTTTGTGCAGAGAATGAAGTAGTTTTCAATAGTGTAGCCTCTCTTCTGATGTCTGCTAGTGTCTACTTTCTCTCTCACACAGCTTCCCAAGCAAAAAATTAATGAGCTTGAAGGAGTACCTCTTTACCAAATAATCTTCCTAGGGAAAGAACCTCTACCACTTGCTTTGGAACTGTATAGAAAAACGCAACTGAAAAGTAACTCTTATTCAAATCATTCCAGCAGCTTCCTGACAGAATATAAATTCTTAGACAGTAGTCAAAGTCTCGCATGTAGGCTGCACACAGTCCTGAATTTCCCAAATTAATATCTGGGAATCAGAACCAGCCTTATTTGCCTTTCAAGAATAAACTACAATTGTGTCTCTACAGAAAATAACAACTATATTTAAACTCATGACTTTCAAATTTGCTCTTCCTTGATTCCTTATTCCTCTACATCTGAGAGTTTAGGGCTATTTTTAAAAACTTCTCAGATTGTTGGCACTGGAATCATGGAAAGCTCCTAGTCTCCTTTGCTGAATGGAAGTGTAGGAAATTCTGCTGAAAATATTTATTTCGCATCACTGCATCTCTACTTTGAAGCTTCATGTTAAGAAATTACTAAGTTCTCTTGGTTGCAGGAAGAAGTGGAAACAAGACCTCTACTTGCTAAAAATGATCCAAGGGAAATTCAGAAGTACTACCAAAACTTCTGTGAGAAGAACATTAGAGAAGGCCAGCATAATAAAACACCGTAAGGCTTTATCTATTTCTAATATTGAAGCCAATTAGACAAATGAAAATAAAATGAATGAAACCCTTTTAGGTGTTACAACCCCTTTTGCAGTTGGTGTGACAACATGAATTTTTCGTGCTGTTGATTAAATCTCATTATTTTGGACTTTATTCTGCCTTGTGAAGGGAGGAGATGGCTAAGATCTACCAGATTGCAACAGTACTATATGATGTCTTGAGGACAGTGGTGCCTTATTCAAAAGTGGATGAAGAGGTTTGAGTTGTGCGGTCTCCACCTTTAGTATTACTTATCACCTATAGGTGCATGCTTATACACATAAATGCATATGGAAAGTGGAATATGGAATATGCCAATTTTCATGTTGCATGCAGACAGAGAATTATGCCAAGGAGGTAGAGAGGAACAAAGAGCAATATGAACCTCATAACATTCTTCCTTTGTCATCTGTTGGGATCAAACCAGCCATTATGGAACTTCCTGAGGTTGCATATGTTGTATATCAGTTGTTTAGAATTTGCTTCTTGTTATTGATTTCCTCAAGGCCTGAATTTCATACTTGAAATATTCTTTCCTGTCTGTCGGTAAACTGTAGATCAAAGCTGCAATTCATGCTATATATAACGTGGACAATCTTCCAATGCCCCGAATTCATTCAACATCCGGTGACCATGATGACAATTTTATTACTCCCGAATATAGAGATAAATCTGTCCGCGATATATTTGATTGGCTTGCTTCTGTCTTTAAGTTTCAGGTAAGCAGAACTGCTTGGCTACTCCTCTTCTGTTGTATTGTGCCTAGCATTTATCCTTCGTTTCAACTGGGTACCATTGGTTCCCCCTAAAAATTTTGTCGGTTCTATAAGGTTTAAATTTTTTGCTGCACAATGTAGTCACCTTGTCCATACATACATGCACACACATGCCATTTTCTAGAACTTCCCCTTGCAAATCAGGTGGTGGGGGAGGGGATTCCCCAAATTCTAGATTTCGAATTAGAGTGATCTCCTTTTACTTTTTGACTGTTTACAGTTATTGACCATTTCTTGTTATCTTAATCTATTTTGGGGGTGAAAGAAAGGAAATGCTGCAAATCAGAGGGAGCATTTAATATTGATACTAGCAAATATGGATGCAAGGACCAGGAAATCTGAACACGATGAAAAGGCATTGTACTTCTTTTTTACTCTTAAAAAATATTGTCTGCTTCTATCGATTATTCAAATGGTCGCTCCAATTTTCTGTCAAATAAGTATTTGAACTTGATTGCTTGAATTTTAAAATGCAGCTTGGTGATGGCACAATTCATCAGTTGAAGGAAAAAATCTTTACGAATTATTGTTTATGGTGTGACTATCTGCACTGTGAATCAAATCTCAAGTAAGTAAACTAGTGCTTCCGTTTTTGAGATATGATGCTGTTTGTCTTAGCTATTTCAAATTGAAGGTGTACTATTCTCATGAAGTTGAGCAATCTTTCGCTGACTTAATTGCACCTCTTTATTTGGAAGGTTTCCGCAAAATTCTGACAGGCGGCAGATGGAGCTTTTGTATATTGCACTCTATCTTCTTATATGGGGCGAAGCTTCCAATATCCGTTTCATGCCTGAGTGCATATGTTATATCTTCCATAATGTATGTCTTCTTCGGTCATTGCTACTGGTGTAGGTGGATTTCTGAATGCATGACATGATGAGGTTTTCTACATTTCTTTTGGGGCCCATTCTGAATGTAGGAATGCTGGAGTGGGAATGGGGATGTACTTTAGGCACATTTTCATATGCATTTCGTGGAAATCACCACACTCAATGATGAATTTATGGAATCAAATCTCCTATGATTGTCATTTTCATTTACAATGCAGGGTTGGGTTTACAAATGGAGGAATAGGTATGAAAATATTGGAGGCTAGTGAAGTATTATTGACTTACCATTGAAACATTCCATTTGCATTTACATTTTTTGTCCTAATTTTTGACTTCATTTCTATTCATGCATTCCCATAAGCCAAATGGTCTTTTAGTATCTTTTCATTGTAGTTAAGACTAATTTAAAGAGTTCACAAAATTTCTAGCTGCATATAATTTTTTTTTTTTAAAATAAAGGATTCACATGTTCTTTCAATTTATTCCATTGAGGTGGAGGATTTGATGGTGGATAAATATGTGAATTTAAATTGCGGCAGTTACTTGAAAAGGTAATGCATGGCACTCATTTTTCATGTTGTAGTCTACATATTTTTCTACCCTATGTCTTCTGCTTCGTTGTTTTGTAGCTTGAAAGGTTGCTACTTGGCAGACTTTGTCCTCAGTTGCCAATATCAATATTTAACGTTGATGTAAAGATGTACCATTACCAGGAGAGGTAGTTTATTATAGTGTTAGTACCATTATCTCTAGGACAAAATAACTTATAGTATATTCCTGCAAGGGTATTCTTGTCGTTGTATTAGGCTGTAAATAATCCTATCTAGCTGTGCATATTCCCCCAAACCCTAATTGTGAGGGTTTTCACAAAGGTGCCTCCCTTCTTTATTTTACATGGTATCGGAGTGCCTCTAACCCTAGCCTCCACCGCAGCAGGTGACAATTTCTTTTGGGGGAATATATGCGTTTGATGAATCTAGGTTTTCTTGTTAGAAATACCTAAATTGCATTCTTTGAATGATTGCCCTACAATTTCTCATTCTTGGTGGTCAACCTATGAAGGTAAGGCTGACTTTTGGATTTTAGGTGAGCTTGAATCAATTTTCGTGGCCAATTTGTGGATTTTTCATAATTTCTTGATGGTGTTCATTGTTTCTTCACGACTGATATTCACAGATTATGGATTTCCTCAATATCTTTGTGATGGGGGATATGGGAGTTTGTTATTTGTGATTCCTGGCCTCTAATTTGTAGTTTTCTTATTTTTGTGTTCTTTAAATTCGTGGTTTTAAGTATTCTATGGTGTTCGATAGTGGACCTCTGTTTCTAGACATTCCGTCCTTATTTATTGTTTCTGGCTTGTCGCCAGTGGCCAAATTGGAAAATTAAGGGCAATTTGGTAATTTTTCCACTTTAATTCAGATTTCTATACATTTTGAGGTACGTTTATTTCTCCTGCCATTGAGTATTCATTAATTACTCGTGAATAGTCGACCACATTAGGTGCTTTTGGTGGATGAGGCACTAAGAAACGACTGATTTGTTTTCGTTGTGAAAGAGTTGGTCATACAAGGAAAAAGTGTTGGTAGTTACATGGGAAGCTTGCTATAGCACCTAATCTGTAAGTTATTATTATTGTTTGATCCGGTAACTATACCACCAGTCTATTGGTGTTATCTCATCCTTGAATCTTTGATTATAGGACTTCTAATCATACGACTGATATCATAATTTTCCTTGTCATATTATTAGTCATGCTCTACTATTCCTAAAATTACTTTGGATAGTAGCTCCGCTACAAAGGTTGATAGGGTTGGTTTTACTTATCTGATATGGATATTATATCTATCTTCGGTTCTTTACTTGTGTCTCTCTTCCATTCAATATTCAATTTGATAGCAAGTTTATTCAATAACATAATTGTTTTGTGATATTTTTCTTCACTCATTGTAAATTTTTGGATCTTATGACAAGGAGGGTTATTGATTGAGGTTGTTGGGACTTAAGAGGTCTCTATTTATCCAATGAAGAATCCACTCCTATTGTCTATTCTACTACTACTTCTACACCTCTATACATTTTTTTAGGTTAAGTCATCCCTCTCGAGACTAAAAAAAGTTATGTCCAATTATGAATTTTGTTATTAACTTGAGATATGTTAGTTTATCAAACACTATTATCGGTTATATTATCCTCTAGTAAATCTACGTGGCTCTGCCCCTTTTGAGGTGGTTTATTTGGATCCCTGGAGACCTTGTCCAGTCTAGTCTAAATTGGGATTTTGTTATGTTGTTGTATTTGTTAATTTTCCACGTGTCACTTGGTTATATTTAATAAAAATCATTTTGAGATATATTCCATTTTTTGTACATGCTTTGTTGAAATTAGGATCAAATTTTCTGCCATTATACGTACTTTTGAAGTGATAGTGGCTGTAAATATTTTTTTTGGGCTCTATTTTCGTCATTTTTATCTTCACATTTGTTTTTTTATAAGTCATCTTGTCTCGTATAGACCAACAGAATGGAGGGATAGAACAAAAAATATGTATTTGATGGAGGTTGCTAAAGCTCTCTTATTTCAAATGAAAAATTTGAAAATTTTTTAGGATGATGTTGTATTGACAGCTTGTTATATTATTAATCGAATGCCATTAGCTATTTTTTAGGTAGGGATTTCTCATCGTTTGTTATTTCCAGGTAAGCCATTTCATTCTCTCTCCATAGAGATGTTTGGTTGTTCATGTTATGTCTATGTTATTTGGCTTCAAGTGACCAACCTTGATAATAAGTCTTTACGGTGTATTTTTTTGGATGTACTCATATTCAAAAGGGTATTGAGCTTCTCTTCAGAGTTGGGATGTTTTCTATTGTCCTCTAATGTCACATTTCATCTATTAACACTCTTTTATCTTGAAATGTCTTTGTCAATTCCATCGTCAAGTATTCTTTCTGATGATGATATCCTTGTTTATGAGATTGTTCGTAAGGTTGTATATCATGCACCTTTACCCATATGCCTCATTGTCCTTCTGTCACTTGTACTCATGTTTGTGGTCCTCATAGGGTGTTTGGTTCTTCTTTGGAATAGATCTTGAGCTAGCCCCCTATTAAGTTATTTTTGCCCTCTACAAATATTATTATTCTTGATTTCGGGATCATTTTAGACCTTTTGATTGCATTATAGAAATATTATTTCAATAGCTATACTTTGTACACAGATCTTGAGCCGACCCTTATCATACGGATAAAAATAGCGGCTTATATGTATTATTATCAGCCCCGTGATACATATCTTTTTTGATAATACGACAAAAATTGCGATATGTTACTATTTAGGTGATATGTCCCGATATATCAGCCGATATTTAAAATATTGGATAACACACCCGACATTTATTTGTCAGCTTACGATTTTCTAATTTTTTTTTCGATATATTTAATTATGTTAAATATTGTTTTATATGTTCAATACTGATTGGGATATAACTTATACTAATATTAATATTTTCATTCATGAGCTATAGATATTATTGTTCCTAATCAGGGGACTGATTCAAATCTTTTGATGTGCTTAGCATGCTTTATATGCTACATTATCATATGATGTTATCACGTTCTTAGTGAGCCTTTGTGTTCTCATTATCAGATGCTATTTTTCATCCTAGTTGGCTTGTAATTTTAGAAGAAGAGATGACTGCAATTGAGTATAGTTCTACATGGGATTTAGTCTCTTCACCTCATAGAAAAAAACCCGTTGACAGTAATTTGGTTTACAATGTGAAAGTCAATCTGAATGGTTTTTCAACTTGATCAAAAGCCCATTTAGTGGCTAAAGAGTATGCATAGACATATGGGGTGAATTAAACTATTACATTTTTTCATACTGTCAATTTGACTTCTATTAGGCTTCTCATTTTGTTGGTTTCTACTCATGACTTTTACATCAACTAGTCATCAATAATGCCTTTTTACATGATGATCTATAGGAAATTTATTTGGATAACCTGCAGCGTTTGTTACTTAGGGGGAGTTTGGATATGTTTTTCAGCTAAAGAACTCCTTATATGATTTGAAACAGTCCTCACGGGTGTGGTTTGGTAGATTTAGTAAAGTTTTGTTTAGTTTGGTCTTTTTTGTTGTGACAATGATCACTATATTCTATCATCAATTTTCATATTGTGCATGTGGATAATATTGTGATTACCGGCAATATTAGTACTATCATTGCAGATATGAAATTGTTTTTTCAAAGTCGAGTTTAGACTAAAATCTCGGGAGTTTGCATTTTTTTCTTGGCATTGATGTTACTAGGTGTCGTTGTGACATGTTTCTTTCACAAGGGAATTAGATTGTTGATTTACTTTGAGGGATTAGCACATTGGATTCAAAACCTTGTAATGCTCTCATCCATCTAGAAATTTTGATAATGGGAGATCTGGCTAAACGAAAAGGTACCGATGACTAGTTGGTAAGCTCAATTATATTGTCATGATTTATCCAAATATTGCTTCTTCGACTAGTGTTGTGTGTCAACTTTTGTCTTTTTCTCGTATTTGTTATTAGGAAGTTATAATGTGTATTATAAGATATATACGAGGAACACAAGGATAATGATTTCTTTACGGTGATTATAGTAATATTAAAGTTGATGGTTTTTTCTAATGCTAATTGGGTTTGGTTGTTGTATGATTGGAAGTTTACTACCTACTATTGTGTTTTTTAGCCAATCCTGTGTTGTGAACGAAGAAGAAAAAAATTTGGTAGTTAGATTAAATGTAGAATCAGAATAGTGTGTTGACACATGTTACTCATGAACGGATAAGGTTATGTAATTACTCGGTTGTAATAGTATTTGGTCGTAAAAGTTCTGGGCCTCTTTAGATGTGGTGCAATATAAAAGCAATACCATACCTTGCATCAAATTTGGTATTTCATGTGAGCACATAAATCGAGAGGTAGATTGTCACTTTGTTTATGAGTAGATTCAATAGAATTTAATTTACGTTCGATATGTGTAGATTGGAAATTAGTTTGCCTATATTTTCACCAAGTCTTTAATAAGAGTTTGATTAAGTTATTTTTGTGACAACTTGGAAAATATTAACATTTACGCTCCAACTTAAAAGGGAGTTTTAAAATATCTTATCATTAGTAATAGAATATCTACGATCCAACTTGAAAGGGAGTCTTAAAATATCTTATCATTTGTAGTAGAATATGTTAGAATAAAATATAATTATAGTATATTCATTTGTTAAGTTATTTTAGTCTTTATATTAGGTTGTAAATAATCCTACTTATATGTACATATACCCCTATCCCTAGTTGTGAGGGTTTCCACAATGCTGCCTCCCTTTTTATCATTCTTTATTGTTGATCAATTGATCAAATGTGATGAACTCAAGTTGTTGCTCGTTATTCTTTGACCATTTGCAGACAAGTCAATTTCCAGCCAAGATCATTTGGTAATTAATAGTGTCACATCAAATTTAAATTCGAATTCATTAGTGTTCAAATCATTTCCTATTATCCAAAAACTTTCCCATAGGATGGTGGAAGACCTTACTACCAATGCACAGAACCCCATTTGAGATGTATACAGTGGCACATTGGGAAAGGATCTTGAATGTATTATGCCTTAAATGGGAACTACACTTTATAGTCTATCTCAAATTTCCTTTGTACTATTCTGTTTGAATTGTGATGTCTAAATTTTTTGTCTGGTTGCAAAGAACATTTCAGCTGAACTCTGCTAGTCACCAAGTGATCCATACAAGTCAATCTCTTGCATGATAACTTGATAAACTTCTGGATTACAGTGCACCAAATATAGACCGAAACTTACAGAGTGTCATCCTTGTCTATCGGTTCAAATATTCTTCATGGACTGTTGTAAAGACCTCAGTGCCCAAACATGGAAATTCAAAATCACTTGCTGCATTTGGAATCTCTTTTGCGGCTATAAAATCTTTTATTTGATTTACTATCAGTCAAGCTTTTACCTGTGAGACATTTAAATTTTTTATCTCATTGCAGAAAACATTAACTGAATTTTATGTACCAAATAGCCATGCAATTGTTTATACTTCAAAGCTGAAAAAATAGACTGCCCAAACAAGCACCTGCAAGAGTTGCAGGAGGTACGCATTGAGTCTGCTTGAGGTCCTAGATGGATTTTGAGTTTTATACCCAGAAATTGATGTGGAAGCTAAAAAAATTCAATAATTCAATACATGTAAACTCAACGACCACAATCGAACATTAGCAAAAACATTCAACAGTTCCGTGGAATCAAAATTGTTGAAGTGAAACACATAAATTTACACGGAATTTTGTTGACAAAGGAAAACCTCAATCAGATGGAAAACTTTGTGATATGTAGGAACCACCCAAAAGGAATTTCCACTATAAGAAGGAAGCCAACCTACAACTGGTGGCTATGACTCGTTAGCTCCCCCAGCTAATAACTCCTAGAATGTGACCCATTCCAAAGAACCTCTTCAGATTGGCTTCTTGTAGCTACAGATCTTGAACCTTTGAGGCGCGTTCCCACATTCGGCTCATACCATTCTCTCTTTGGCCAAAGTTTCTCTAGTATCGCAACTATCTCGCAGCAGCTTCTGGAATCCAAAGTGAATGTTGCTCAAGCTCAAATCCCACAACGAGTTCGCATGGCTATCTTGTGGCTTGAAAGTTGCTCAAGCCTACAGCTAGTGACTTGACTGGTGCTAGAGTCTGCAAGTTAAGACTTGCAAAACAAACCTCCAGAAAGGCTAAAAAATAAGTCTTGGTTACTGATGATTTTAATACAAAATAAATTAAGCCCTCAAAAGCAAAAAAGAAACAATTCTAATGCCACCATATTAGAATTTGTTTACACAAGATCAATCCTAAAAACTAGTCATAATAAACAAACATTCCATCAATATCGAATAGTTCTTGTCACCTGCACACATGTTGAACAACAATACCAATTGAAGTATACAGGAACTTAAATAAACGAATATAAAACATTAGGATTGGGTGTAGACAATAACCAGATAGGCAAAAGGATTAAAACAGCTACATTAGAATCACAAACAAAAAGACAAAACATGAAAACATATGTGCTCCTCCTAAATATAAACACCCTGGCATAAGAATAGCAAAGGATGGTGACAGAATTTGCCTTTCGTAAAAAGACCTAACAAACGCTACAGATCAGAAACTGAGAGAGTGAGAAAGGGATGGATTTAGTCAAGTAATTCTTGCAAGAAGGATAAAGAGCGAAAAGAAAGTCTAAGCTACATTTGGGAACCATGTAAAGAGATTTGTTCGGAAGGTTTTAAAATGTAAAATTAAAGAAAATGAAGGGGATAAAAGCTGTATTTCATAATCTGATTCTTTAGGAAACCCTAGATTTCTGAGGCTTAGGTAGGAGTATGTGATATAGCTATTTATTTACAATTTTGATTAAATTATCCACTGATCGGATGTGTTGTGCACATTGATTATAAAGTGCAGTGTTGAACTAACAGTGATGAAACCCAGTGAGAGAAGAGAGATCAAAAGAAGTATATGAAAGAGGAAGAGTCAACAATACAACAGGAAGAAACATATATTGATCATGTGCTTGGTTCAAGATCCCTTGTGCTATTTTGCAAATATTGGTATTGGATAATATATATTGGTATTAGATATATCAAAAGAAAATTGTTTTCTAAAGAATCATAAGTTAACAATCAAATATCGGCATATATTTCACGATATAGGGCAACATATTGCAAGTTTGCCGTGGTATTAGGAAATTTTGATATTAGGGGGCCCAATACCGATATATCGGATATCAGCCTCTTCTATCCATGCTTACATCTCAAAATCATCTAAGAAGATCAAAGCCAATAATTTGATGCCATCATGTAGAGTTACAATGGCAATAAACTTCACATAAGTCTCATAAGATATGATCAATTTGGGGCATGTTGTTGGTTCTGATTAAGAAGTTTCAATGTTGACGTTTCTAAAGGAAGCGGAAGGATGTAAGATGTGGATACATATTCAGCATTATGACACATTATCCCGTTCCTATATTATATTATTATTGGTGGAACTAAAAAGTGCAAATATCACATTTACTGTTAAAAGTTTCATTTCTGAGCATTCTATATTTTTTCCCTCTAATTAGTTGTCTTAGGGGTTCATCTAATCTCAATCCATGATATTTATATCAAATTTAGATGGCAGATGGACTCTATGGAATTTTATATAGCAATGTCTATCCTGTCAGTGGAGACACCTACCAAACTTCAAGTAATGGTGAAACGTCATTTTTGAAGGGTGTCATTACCCCAATCTATGAGGTTCTACAAAAGGTAATTATAGCTTTCTTCCATGCTTTTATTGCTTCTAAACCGTTTGCTAGTTTTATAAATGACCTATAAATCGTGTTAAAGGAAGCAAAAAGAAACAAAGGAGGGAAAGCAAGCCACTCAGCTTGGAGAAATTATGATGATCTCAATGAATTTTTTTGGTAAGTTTTGTTGCTTGAACATTGTGGTTTGATGCCAGATTGTTGTCACTAATAATACAGAAATCTCTTTTTTAGGTCCAAGAAATGCTTTAAGCTTGGATGGCCTATGGACGGCGAATCAGACTTTTTTGTGCATTCTGATAAAATACGACCTCCAAAGATGGTGTTAATGCCTTTTCTCTTAACTCTTCCATTGCTTGTGCTGCTTATATACTTTTGACTTCTGCTGGAAGTGTCGTTCCAAATGTATTGCATGCCATAGGAAGTTTGATCAGTCATAGACATAAAAAGGTAAAGCATTAAAACTTGATAGGTAAAATATATTTGCCTATTCTAGAAGTCATGATGATATGATGTTATGTATGAGAATAATAGATAAATATTTTGACATCACCATGAATGGGGCTCCTTCCTTTTAAGTAAAATTTTTAAATTAAAATCACACAACAGATATTTCACCTATATGTTGGATTTGCATAGGTTTTACTAGTGAGTTAGATCCTATTTAGGGTAATATGTATCCTTAATTACATCCCTGGTGTGAGAGAAGGCCCTTTTGATTCAAACATAGACATTTATTTTAGCTTTAGTTTGGTTAATCATATAAGGAATATTGGGGCTAACACGGTAATTTCGTGGACTTGCGGTTGCACCCAATGAATTGCCAGACTGCCTACACACTCTTTGAAAGGATCAAGCCATTTGTAGTTCAGGAGGGATAAATTTGGAGTTTTGTGCATATTGTATGGAATTTTGAGTATTTAAGCAAATATTAAAGGATTTGGTGTTTTAGGATAAATTCATGACAGGTTTGGGATTACTGTAGTGGGAACTTTTCCTATCACATAATTTAGCCTTTTGATTTTTGGCTTGGGGAACTTTCAGTTTGCTTGGTTGCTTGAATAGAATAATATGGAAATGAATTAAGTATCTCATGGGAATATGAATACTAGGAATGATGTGGGAATGAATATTGTTTTGCTTGCTTTGTGCTGAGAATATCAATTCAACTCGGGAATAAAATTTTAACAGTGTTAGAATTGTAATTCAGGTGCTTCATGTGGTGGTCAATAGTTGTGGCAGGTGGGAGAGGTGACCGGCTCCGATAGTGTGGTTGGCCGATTTCGACAAGGATTGCCAACAGGGTGGGTGGTTGGTGCCTATTAGGGGTTGCCAGCAGTGGTGGGTGTTTTCTGGCTTGGTGGGGATGGGTGGCCAGCTCTGGGGGGCACGGATATGGTTTATGGGTTAGCAGTGATGGCCGTTGGCAGCCAATTGGGAATTGCAAATATAAAATGTATGTAAATAAAGTATTAGTTGTTCCCACTTCTCTACTAATTGCAATTTCATATGAATAACTATTCCCTCCTTTTAAGTTCCAATCAAACAAAGTAATTGTAATTTTCTTGTGATGAGGCAGGAATGGAATTCCAATTCCAGCTAACCCAACACACTATTAGGGTTTAGATTCTGTATTTAGATCGACCATGAAAATATTGTATTTGGGTTGGGTTTTAGTTGTGACTGCACCTAGTTAAATTAGGCCTCCCCATGTACCTAAAATGGGGATTAACTCAGTTCCTGATCTGGTGAGGCTTGGGCCAAGGGGACAAATTGGTAATTTTCCAATTTGAGAACTTTGGGAAATTTTGTAACCTGAGAAGTTGGCCATGAGTTTGAAATTGTAGTTGAACTCAATGCCAATGCCAAGCAAATTTTGCTAAATTTAGTGGATGAGGGACCCATAATATTTGGCTGCTTTGAGGCTCTTGGCTTGAAGTTTTGTGGTGTGGTTTCTTTTGGTGTCGATTACACTGAATGTGGACTTTGGTTGTGGAATCATGTTGGTGTAGTGTTGAAGAATTAAGAGAGGCTTTGGTTGTGAGCGGAAATTTCGTAATTTATGAGATTTCCTTGTTTAAATAAATAATCAAACCATATATATTTTTTAAAGTAGGCATTGCTCGCTATAAAAAAAAAAACGAAGCATAATTTGGTGGCTGAATAACCCATTAAGTAATTTGGCAAGATTTGCTGCTTCAGGCTAGTCACGTTAGGCCTTCTAAAATTAATTTGCTGGATTAATGGACTTTTGGACTAGGCTTAGACAATGACCCAGAGGTTGCAACTTGATTTAACTTAAGATGAATGACACATATGTGCTTCTTTTGCTTAATTCTGCTTTGTGCCTTATTTCACTTAGGCAAGTCTAAGTAAGGGGCCTGCAGCTTCCACTTTGCAAGTCATGGTCTTATTTTGCTGGGGCTAGTGTCAACCCCCTCATTTTCTCCTGCAAATATTTTTACTGAAGTCTTCATTTTGTTTAGCCAACTTAATCTGTTATAAATTGACCAACCGCCTCATCTTAGAAATCCTATAATCAATTTGTTATTGTTCACCAACACGCCAAACAATGAAATTTTATAAATTAGACTCTGCAATGGCATTATTATCATATTTTTTAACCAGCAGGGAATCCACAATTTCTTTCCCAAAATTGATTCAGCTGTGTCAAAACCAAAATGAGAAATTTATCTGGAAGATCCAGTGATCTGCCAAGGTCAGTTGCTCATTGATTCATCATGATCAAGTGGACCATTAAGACTGAAATTTGAGTTGATCTTGGAAGATTGAGGTGGCCTGTTGAGGCCAAAGTTGCTAGTTGATCGGTCATGATCAAGCATATTAATCCAAGCAGAGTCAGTTATCCATGGGGATCAAGTATTGAATTTGTAAGGGCTTGATATCTGCTGTCTGAGGAGCAAAGGTTTGAACCTGTGAGGGTTCAGAACTATTGTTTTGCACTCTGTTGGCGTTGCAATTTAAGTCAGGCAGCAGCAGAAATTTGAGGCACAGCGAGAATCAAATTCTATTGAATTGTAGTGTCAGGAAAGGAGAGATGGAAATTTGAGATGAAAATCAGAAATAGTTGCTGGACTTTGTTCAACTCCCATAACTCTACTTTCTCTTTTACTTCTTTCTTTTCTATCTGCTTCCTTAATGCCTCTATAATCTTTACATCTCAATGCTTTGTGTGCCTCTTCTTAAATTTTGCTTTGTCTCCTCTCCTTTCTGAACTTTCTTCCTTTTCTAGTTGTCACGTCACTCACCACTCTTTATGTGCTTATCTTGATAGTTTTTCCTTTTTCTTATATTGCAGCCTCTCTTTTCTTTTGATGCCCCTTGGTGCACTTCACACTTGTTGTTAAGAGAGGAAGTCCCTTATACATTCTCAGCCAATTTTCTTCTCACAGAGAGAATTTCTGGTGATGTTACCAATGGCACCTCAATGTAAGCGTGAGAGGAGTTATTGGAAGAAGTCGATAGTTTTCCTTTATATGATGCGTTAGGAAGAAAGTAGGCTGATCAGCTGTTCCCCGTTTTCCACGCACTTTTTTTTTAAATCATTTTCTTAGCCTAGGTAATCCAAGTTTAACTTACATTTTTTACACAAAAATTATCTGGTGAGCGGTAACCTATCTACACTGAATATTTAAGCCTGCATAAGCAATTTTATCCTCCACCACTAGTGAGATTTAGTCCTCTGTCATGTTCTAAAAATTTGTAGGGTAACTTTTTTTTTTTTTTGCATTAGCAAGTCCTTGTTTCCTTTTCTTTTGCATGCAAGAGGATGATCAGATGATGTTGCATTTTTGGATCTTGCGAGATACTGATACACTATGGCATTTCAACAAAAGGAGAGACTTCCCATTTATTGTTTGCATTTCATGGCTCAGTCTGGTGTAGGGAAGGAGAAAAGTAGGGAAGAGAGATAGAGGGGTAGAAATAAGAAAGAGAAGAAACTAAAGGGGAGAGGAGGAAGGAAGTTACAATTACTCAATCTCACAAAATCTCAAAATATTTATTCATTCATTCAATGATTAAAATAATAGAGCGTAGGGTCTTTATAAAGAGAAATTTTAGACCTAAGATAATTTGGTAACAAACTATCTATTTTTAAAAATAAAAGAATTACAATAAAATCATGTAAATAAAAGCAAATAAAATCAAATCAGAATCTTGCCTAATAAGTAAAGCTAATAAAATAAAAGCCAATAAAATCGAAATATCTTCTAATTAGAATCTCTTGGAATATTTGATGTTCGCATCACAGTCTCTTTGAATTTAATAAAACCTTGTTTTTATTTCTTCTTGTCAATTTCATCTTATTGATGCTCACATGTGTTACATCTGTAATATATATCTTGGAAGATAATGAAGTCACCAGCTTCTATTTCAGAGGCATGATCAAATTGCTGTTGGGAAGAGGAAGCCTAAAACGAATTTTGTCGAAGTGCGTACATTCTGGCATCTCTTTAGAAGTTTTGATCGTATGTGGATATTTTTCATACTTACTTTCCAGGTATGTTCTATGCTTTTCATTTTGTATCCTTTAGCTTTTCTCTATGATGAGTTAATTGCAAACTTGTTTCCTAGCTGAAAAAACCTAACTGCACTTAAAATGCAAATGGTTTTCAGGCCATGGTGATTGTTGCATGGAGTCCTTCTGGATCAATTACCTCAATATTTGATGGAGATGTTTTCAGAAGTGTTCTGACCATTTTCATCACTTCTGCTTTCCTCAATCTATTGCAAGGTACTTGGTGCTATGCTAGTCATTATTCATTCATCTTTTCTGTTGTTAAATCTGTTGTGCATGCTTCTTTTTTATCTTCATATCGATATATGCCATGCTACTAACTCTAATGTAATAACTGTTATGGAATATGGCCATTTCCATTTCTAAAGACACCTTTACTGTGTTTTTATGTTTCTTTTAAATGCCTCTGTTACCTGCACTATTTTCTCTTTTTGCAGCTGCCCTAGATATCATTCTCAGTTTGAAATCCTGGGGGAGCTTGAAAATTTCTCAAATTCTGCGTTACCTCTTGAAATTTGCAGTTGCAGCTATGTGGGCTGTGGTCTTGCCTGTAGGTTATTCTAGTTCTGTTCAAAATCCAACTGGACTTGTGAAATTTTTCCGCAGTTGGGTTGGAAATTGGCGGAATCAGTCATTTTATAACTATGCTGTTGCCATATATATGTTGCCTAACATGTTGGCTGCTGTACTATTTTTCATTCCATCTCTGAGGAAATTTATGGAGAATTCGAATCGGCGAATCATCAATCTCCTCATGTGGTGGGCTCAGGCAGGCATTTTTTTTGGCTTTTATTACCTTCTCATAATGTGGCTTGTTTGCATATACCCTTTATCTTTTCTGATGGAACTTGGAGTCTCTGATTCACTATTGATCATACTGCAGCCAAAACTGTATGTTGGAAGAGGCATGCATGAAGACGTGTGCTCACTTCTGAAGTAAGAAAATGCAGCTTCTACAATAAAATAAAAAAATAAAGGAGTTAAAGTAGTTAGAAATTGAAAGAATTTTCTTCTTTCAAACCTTTGTTTATTCTTATCACAAC
This sequence comes from Nepenthes mirabilis, assembly GCA_025585075.1. Classification (NCBI taxonomy): domain Eukaryota; kingdom Viridiplantae; phylum Streptophyta; class Magnoliopsida; order Caryophyllales; family Nepenthaceae; genus Nepenthes; species Nepenthes mirabilis. The sequence continues at coordinate 27,107 of JAODPA010125915.1, forward strand.
TTGCTACAGTGTCCATGGTGTTTCATTATCTGATGTTCTTGCTACTATTTTTGTAATTGTGAAGTCATGCTGTTCCACACAAGGTGCTCTTTTCTCATCCATCGTACTTTACGAGCTTAATGGCTAATTGAATTGTCATTTTCTCAGGTATACGATGTTCTGGATCATGTTGCTAATAAGCAAGTTGGCATTCAGCTACTATGTGGAGGTGAAGTTAGTTCTGGCATGTAGGCATGTGTCATGATATGAAGTTAGTAGTCTTAGTAGTTATGAGCAGTTATGCTTCTACCTAACTTATTACTTTCTGTATGTATAGTCATATGCGTGAAACTGTGATTTGGTGAATCAGCAAGAGTATTGTGTCCAATCAGATTTGAGTTCAAAACAATAGATCACTAACCACTTGTTGTCTACTATTTTCTAGATTTTGGAATATTAGCTTTTATGTATAGCTTTGAATTAATTGGCGGCAAAGTATTTTCCAGACCTTCATGTTTTCAGGCGGCCTCCCTTTTTAATACTAATATACTAGTTAAGCTATCATTTATGCTTGATCGCTTGATTCTCATGTGAAATGGGATGTTTGACAAAATGTCCTAAGTTTTTTGGTCTAAATTTTTTTATTAACTATTTTAGTTAATGTGAACATAAAAGGATGAGTCTTGACGTAATGTTGAAGTTATTTTTTTATGATGTTAAAGTCATATGTGCATCCCACAAATAATTTCTATGCATAACTGCTATTAGACCCTCTGTAGAGCCTGTAATGTGAGAAGTCTTGTACACTTAACCACCCTTTAGCTTATGGGAACATAAAATAGATATGAAGTGTGGGTGTTTTTCCCAAATACTCTGATCGATGGTTCCCTGCTGATGGTGCTACTCAACTAACCAAATCATGCATTCTGGTTTCTGCTTATATGATGTTATAAAACATATTTTCTCACAATTATGATATCCAATGCTTTGTGTGTTGTGAATATGTTTTATTTAAGTGCTTTTTTTGTCGCAGATTTTACCTTTAGTTGGACCAACGAAGCTTATAATGCGGTTGACCGTTGATACTTATGCATGGCCTGAGTTATTTCCTAATGGTAAATTTTGAGTTGTTTTCTTGCCTTCAATGATTGCTTCTTGAAGTTGTTTATCCATGTGCTAACTACAATTTGGAATCTGATGCAGTGACACACAATATCGGTGTTGTTGTTGCCATATGGGCGCCAATTGTGCTTGTAAGTAGATTAGAGAAGAAGATTGGGTCTTTTATATTCTCATCATGATTTTAGTTTCATTGTAGTGACACCCTTTGATTCATCTGCAGGTGTATTTTATGGACGGACAGATATGGTATGCTATATATTCAACCCTTTTTGGTGGGATTCTTGGAGCTTTCACCCACCTGGGTGAGGTAAGTTGCATTTCGTACTTATATTATAGGAAGGAAAAAAATTATTATTTTGTGTTTTATCCTCAGTTCCCTGGATCTTATGATGTGACAATCTTATGAAGAAAGTTGTAGTTTTTCAAGTCATGAACTCATGATTCATAATGACATCATCTTTGACCATCTGCCTTTTGGCCTTCTCTGTTTCATATGTAGATACGCACACTTGGGATGTTGCGCTCAAGATTTGATTCCGTGCCTCTAGCTTTCAGAAAACGTCTTGTGCCATTGTCAATAGAGGTAGCTAAAAGCAATTGCTTGGTACTACTGTTTAATTGATGCATCTACATTGTACTAAGCATAGAGATCTGGCATCATCTCAATATCAGTGTCATCCCAGTCACCATTTTGCATCTTTCTTCATCTAAAGCAACTCTTTTCCTAGCAGGATGATGAAGCAGCTCGAAAGAATATTGCGAAATTTTCTCAAGTATGGAATGAATTCATACATTCTTTGCGGCTGGAGGATTTGATCAGCCATAAGTTGAGACCCTGATAGTCTTTCGTTTATATTTATAACTGTACATGATTAGGTCAGTGAATGGGTTTCTTTTTTGCCCCTTGTCCGTTTTGCTCTCATTTCGTTGCTTCTTATCCCAGAGAGAGAGATCTGCTACTTGTTCCATATACTTCAAGTAGATTTTCAGTTGTCCAATGGCCTCCTTTTCTTCTTGCTAGTAAGGTGTGCCATATGTCTTTTTCAATCTAGAAGTTTGTTGATATCATATGTTTGATAATATAGTCTTCTAAATGATGGGAGTTGACAGATACCTATAGCAGTTGACATGGCGAAAGATTTTACGGGCAAGGAAGATGCTGACTTGTTTAAGAAGATTGAAAATGATGAATATATGCATTCTGCAGTGATTGAGTGTTATGAGACCCTTAAAGAGATTTTCTTTGACCTTTTGGATGACGACGAGGATAAACTGTAAGAAGTGTTTGCATCAGTAGATTTCATGGATCTATTTAACATTACATTGCCACACTGGATGAGCCTACTAAGAATTGCATTTCTTTTCTTGTACAGCGTAATTAGCCAGATATGCCAGATAGTAGAAACTAGCATAAAACAACGGAAATTTCTAACTCAATTTCGTATGAGTGAGCTGCCTAAGCTTCATGATAACTTGGAGAAGTTTCTACAAATAATGGTGGCATGCATCTCGCTTGTTTTTTCTCATTATCTGAATGATCTCCACTTCCCAGTTTTTATTATTTACAATTGTTTTATCAGATTATCGATCGTGAGGATGCTGACTCGTACAAATGGTCTATCATCAGGGCTCTCCAGAATATTATTGAGAACATCACACATGACGTGATGATTCATGGAGATGAGTGAGTGCAGTTGCACTGCTTATTTTTTGTTTGAGCAAGATTTTAGATTCTTTTCAATAATGCCAATGTTTTTTTGTGCCTTTTTGTTATTTTCCCCGGAATAGTGTTTTGAAAAGGTTTCACGAGCGTCATCTGGATAACAAAAGGGAACAGAGGTTTGAGAAGATATACATTCCCCTCCTACATAATAAATTATGGAAAGAGAAGGTATTGCTCCCTTGGTTGAAAGTTCATGCCAAAAGCTTCTGGCTGTAATTGACCTCTTTTCCCTATTTGACCTCAATAGGTTGTCCGATTACATGTGCTTTTGAGTGAAAAGGAGTCTGGAATAGCTGTGCCCTTGAATTTGGAAGCTCGCCGCCGTATGACTTTTTTTACAAACTCTTTATTCATGACCATGCCGTCTGCTCCTGAAGTTCGTAAAATGCTATCCTTTAGGTGAGTTACACAATTGAACTATTGGATCACAAGCTTTCCTGTCTGGGAATTATAGCTTTTGTTGGACATAAACTATATATGCCGTGCTGATTGAATTTCATGATTTAATAAATTTTATACCTATGATGGTTTTTGCGATTCATGCAAATAAGATTACTTGCATGTAGCAAAGGTAAGGCTGTTGCTTCCATTCTCCAATAAGAGAAAACATTGATTCATTAGCTGTGGTTATAGTTACAGTAGCATTCTATTGGTATAGTTTGTGTCATATTTCTTGTCTTTAACGCCAGACTATCAGAAAGATTTCATGTAAACAAAAGGTTTTGGAACAAAAATTAGACAAGGTTCACAGATTTATTTTTGTATGATGAATTTATTGATTTTTTTGGATGGTGACCTTTTCAACCTTTTCATTTTACAGCAAGGTGTAGGTGTAAACGGTGCTTGTATACATGCTAGTTAGGCATGCAAATGGTTATCAACTGAATCCTCTGAGATTCTCAGATATAGGCAGTCAAGTAGTATGCTGTTGTCTATAAGCTTTAAAGATATCTGGTGGGGTCAGCAAAACTGAAGTATTTTTCAAATAACATGTGGGCCGGGACGCCTATACCGATGTGTGGACAGCGAGTGCAGGAGGTAAAGCCCCAGGGAACTGGGCTTCCAGGGGTAGAACTCCCTAGAGATGGCCTCCTAGCACCAATTACCCCAAAGGAATGACTCCCTCAGGATACAGCTAGGGGAGAGACAAGGTCCTGGCCGATATTGTGCATAATAGACAAATCTCTAGACATTAAGGAAATTGGATATCACGGGTATCAAATCACCAGAAGGTTATCTTGCAACACCACAATGATAGCAAAGATTTCCTCAAAATTTCCAACTTGGTCTGTAACCTACCTTTCATTGTAGTGCTTCATGAAGGTCCCGACTCCTCTATAAAAACATGAGGGCTTCATAGAAAAAGGATGAATGACCTTTCACAGACTAGAGACTATAGAGCTTCAATTGAGAGGTCATTGTTCTCCCTCTAGAAAGTAGCTTGCTGAGCTCTTCTCTCACTTGATCAGATCCTAGGACCCGATTAAATCTACTCGCTCACCATAGTCCTTGTACATGACTCACTTGGGCATGGAACTAGTTCTTCCACATGTCCTGACCTTTCTCTAATGATGATAGTCCCTGCATCCTACATCTTATCACCATTGCCAGAGCAATATTCCTTTCCTCTACTTTTATGCATTCTTGAGTGACTAGTGCATTTACTTGAGGGCTGAGGGCAGATCCCCTAGGGATACATCCCTAGCCCCTGACCTCTCGTTTTTGTTGTGGTTTCAGGCTATTCAAGAATCTAGAACTTGCTTTGATTAGGCTAATAGCTTATCGGATCAAATCCTTATTCCCGGCATGCATCAATATCCAACCTTGTCATGGCAAAGAATCCCTAATTACTAAAAGGAAAAACCAAAAGTCAGGTCTCTGCTTGTCGCTATTTGCAATCGAATCTCAGTTATAGTGGAGATAATTTTGGACATAAGTTTTGGTTGTTTTTTTCCGTAGTTGAGAAGAATTTTTTACATAAAATTGCTTGTGCAATTTTTGTGCTTAATTGTGTGTATTTGTCATTTCTCACAACTTTAATTAGGAGGGAAGGAGCTGCTTGTGGTTTCAGGGTTTCCCCAACACTTTTGTCATCTTCAGGAGGCTAATCTTTCTCATGAGATTTAACCATGGTCTTTTCAGTAAATTGAAGTTCAGAATGCCCTTAAGGGCTCTGGATATATAATCTTACAGTTTGTGAGATTCCGTAGTCAGTTTGGTTTCCAGCAAACTTCTGGGCAAGATGAAATGCTAGAAATATAATTATTATCCTTGGGATTCTACTTTCAATATGAATCTTCGGGTCCTCCAGATTTTCCTTCCGCAGCAGTATTTGTGAATGTACCTTCCTTGAAGTTCCCACAGAGTATACATGCATCTTTCTTTGGGCAGAATTCAACATAGGGGTGTCAACCATAGAACCAATCATCGTTTGAGAAAATCGTATTTGTCAATATGGAATGGCAAATGAAGTCATTTGACACTCAGCTGATTCAACTCTCTCTCTCTGTTTTTTTATTTTTGAAATTTACCGTCTCAGCCAATACTTGCTGATTCGGAAATAATGCAGCCGTTTATTGTAAACCGTAATCTGATCCGGGAGATCTAAATAGATTCAATCCCCCCTCACCCAAACAAAAAAATCTGTGCTGCATTTTCTCTTTATTTATTTTTTTGGTGTTGGAGTAACACTTGGCTGGACTGTGCTATTCAATTATGTTACCATGTGATAGTTGTTTCCCTCTTTTTGAGAGATTGACAGTTTCTATTCGCTGTTTGATTGGATAGCCGGTAAAGTTCCCTCCAGATAATGGTATTTTAAAATTATTCAAAGTTATGCACCAAGGTCAGAATTTTTCTTTTCTTTTCTTTTCTTTTCTTTTTTTCTTTTTGGTTCTCGGGGTGGATACTACATGAGTTAAATGTGTGGTCAATATGACAGGGAGAGAGGAGTTGATACTGCTCAAGAATTCAGGCTAGATAGAAAAAAAGAAAGATAATGGATGGAAGTTCTTGACAGTAATAAAAAGTGGGAGCAGTTTACTTCCTTGGACAAACCTTAAGAATCATGAAACCCTGGAAGAATTGTGGATTAAAATACTAGGGAAATATACATAAAGCCTTAATAGCCCATGTCATACGTCAAGGAAATTGTTTTGTCGTGATTAGAACCTAACGTGTTTGAGTAAGAACTGCACTCATTTGATAACAACTTTAACTGACAATTTCAATTCATCTAATATTTAATTTTGAAAGCTAAAAGATATCTCACGCTTGCGTAAAGAAAAAACTTTACTAATAAATGTTTGTCTAAACAATAAAATTTCTAGAACTACTAAATTCTCCCGATAATTGCTAGAATTGTGATAAATTGAAAATTTCTATGGAACTCTTTCATTCACAATTACTCATTTGCCGTTCATATGGGTTGGCATGAAAATGGCCCGACAATGGGTCATCAAGTGGATGGATTTAATAGTTAATAGTTCTGTTGCAAGAGGCAATATAATTTTGGTCGGTCTTTTCTTACTAGATATGGGTTTCTTCTGTCTTGCCTTCTTGTATATGAAATGTTGATAAATTTTGTTTAATATTATTGCAAAGCTGATATTGAAATGGTTTGGCCCCACAGATTTATGCCTTGACAAAGACCAAAATTGGTCCTTTCGCATATTTACTTGTAGTTTATATATCTCTGTGGAATATTTTCACATGCAACAAGTTGGATAGATGATCCTAATAGCAAAGCTTGCTGCACTTGATGAGTGAGTCTGAAATGCTCCTGGACAGCGCAAAGCATTTGCAGACCAATGCATCCAGCTTGGCTTATTGTGTTCTGATGTAAACAAAGGATGCTAGGTTATCAAGTGATGAGGAATCAAGCAAGAGGAACAGAAATTTAGAGAGAAAAAACTTGAAAACATAACAAGAAAATAAAGCAAGTAAGCTTCAAGTTTCACCAAATTTGTATTTCTCTATTCTTAAATCTAAATTTTACTTCCAACCTCAATGGGTTTAAATAGAATATACAATTAATCTAACAACTACCAAAATTAAAGTCTAACACATCAATAATATAATATCTTTCCAACCAAATTAATTAAAACAAATCTACCACCTAAAAAATAACTATTAATTAGGATATCTTCCACTTAAAATATTAACAACAAACTAATGAATTAACATCGTCAAAATATCTCCTTAGTGGGCAAGAGTGGATGGGCCTTGTTCTTTAAGTTTCTGCTTCACTGATGGGCCGTGTACTACACCATTAAGCATCTGTTATGTTTTACCTCAGAAGCCTATGAATGGTTTCCTTTGATGATGTCCTGGAAGGCCGGAACTGGTGGTGCCTGTTCTGGTTGTTGGTGTACTATCTGATGTGAACAGTATGTATGGTGTGATGAACATATCTGCAATTGGGCTGTGTAATGCATGAGAGAGAGAGAGAGAGAGAGAGAGAGAGAGAGATGTGGATGGCATTGTGTGGACGTAAGGATGGAAATGGTGCCTATGAGTCTTTTAATGCTAGAATTCGCATGGATGTTCTCTGTAGAATTTTTTGAATGCCTTAGTGGCTTATCTCATTCTACTGTGAAGTGGATGTGTATGCTATTCTTTATCTTTGTGATTAGAAAGCATCATTTGATTTATTTGCTCTTTTTTTTTTTTTCCCACATATGCGATCTAGTGTTCTGACTCCATATTACAACGAAGATGTTCTTTACTCTGAGCAAGAACTTAAAGAAGAAAACGAGGATGGTATTTCTATCTTGTTTTATCTGCAGAAAATATATCCTGGTAAGCAATATCTTCACCTTTATTCTCCTTTGCTGCTAGGATTTTGTGATGATTCATTTCATATTCCTTGTGTCTGCAAACTAGATGAATGGACCAACTTTGTGGAAAGGATTAATGATCCACAACTTGGATATGTGGTCAAAGATAGGATGGAGCTGATTCGTCATTGGGTTTCCTACAGAGGGCAAACACTTTCCAGAACAGGTGCTTATACTTCATATGCTACTGATTTGAAACTGTATCTTTCAGAGCTGTTTATAAACTTTTGCCTAAGCCATGTTTCTTTATGTGTCCTAGTTAGGGGAATGATGTACTACCGTCAGGCTCTGGATCTCCAATGCTTCCTTGAATATCCTGGAGATTCTGGCAAGAATTTCCTTCTGCGTCTTTTCTGCAGTAGCTAGCAGAATGTTTACTGTTCTGGCTACTGACAGAAGAATCCTTTTGTGCAGCTATCTTCAGTGGTTTCCGGACCATTGACAGAAATGATGACCGTTACAAAGCTATTTTTGATCATTCACAAGCTCTCATCGATCTGAAGTTCACGTATGTTGTCTCTTGTCAACTTTATGGTGCTCAAAAGTCTGGTGATGCTCGCGATCGGAGCTTGGCCAATAACATTCTGAATCTCATGCTGACGTAAGTGGCTTCATGTGTTGATGAAAAACATTTAGTATCTATCAAGTTCCAGAGTTATTGGGTTGTCCATACTAACAAGAGGTTTGCAGGTATTCTTCCCTACGCATTGCGTTCATAGATGAAAGAGAGGAGATGGTGAAAGGAAATTCTGTGAAGGTCTATTACTCTGTTCTCGTCAAAGGTGGGGACAAGTTAGATGAGGTAAGAAATTCTCTCATCCAGCAATCAAAATGTATATGAAAATCGGATCTAGATTTACAACTTGTGAAATATATCTTTTGGTTAAATGCTAAATGGATTCAAAATTCTACATTATAAACAAATTTAATGTTTAATTTCTCAAGGAAAGGCTCAAGTTTATTCACAAACATTTCATGATTTGATAATTTTGTTCTGAAATTTCATTTTTGCAATTTCATTCTTGAACTTCTCGTTTTTAGGTCAATTGCGCAAATTGGGGGAAGTCCTGCAAATAAGGTTGATTTGGGTGCTACTTGTTGATGTAATGTTTGATGTGTCACGTGCTGATTTAGTTGTTTTGTTTTCTCTTTGTTGACACTTTATCACTTTCCTTTAATGTGCTTCATTGACCTTTTTAGCCTAAAAGTTCATTGAGCCAAGGAAAATGTTGGCATTGCAAAGTAACATATAAAATTAGGTGTGTCTTGGAATGGTTTTGAAGAAGCAGTGTCTTAGTGAAAATGAGTGTATGGCATTGCAAAACATCCTCTTATTTGTCATTAAAGGACAATATTCAGCCCAATGGGAATGAAAAGGCAAAGGACATCAAGGACCAAAGGCAAAAACGAAGATGAATTTCCTAGACCAAAAGTAAATGATAAGATTTCTTGGCCCTTCATTTTAAAAGTATGGCCCAATGCATGAGGCTCACACATAGTGAAGTTTAGGGAGGGTCAATTACATGTAGCACCTTTTTCGTATATTATAAAATGTATCTTTATGGTGTATGTTGTGTAAAATTGCAAGTATGCAACGTTATAACAAGTAATAATAATGATAAGTACAATATCGTACCCCAAGGGATTGAACTTTCACCGAATATCAAAATTAACTTTATTATAATATTTTCTAAACAACCAAATTGAATGTGAGAAATACAAGTTAACTAATTAAATATTTAAATGTTAAATAAATTTTTTCAACAACAATATGAAATTCAATAAATAAGGATACTATTGTATTTTCAATTTCACTTTGGTATTCTTATATTATACCTTTCACTTACTCATATANGATATAATCAGCACCATGGATGAAAATATCAATATTGGTATAAGTCGCAGGTATATCGATATCAAATATATCAGATAATATATATTGATATCAAATATATTCTATACTGACAATGCTATATCCGATATATCGGCTGTATTGGCCGATACGGAAATATATTATGATATCATCGTAGTATCGAAAGACCTCGATATCGATACATATCATCAAATATGTATTGTATTAATCGATGTTTTCATCCATGCCATAGACAACGAAACTCATTTTACTTCTCTCAAGATTAATCATGTATGTCTCTCCTCCTAGTTTCAACATGTATTGCCAAACCATTCAAGTAGTGATCAATTATTAAGAAGCATTAAGTATAAAAAAAATGTATTCATAAAGAGAAAATATTGTTGCATGAAATAATTTCAAGAGTACATAGTTCAAGTGTTTGATACATCTCAAAGCCCTTGTAATGAAAACTTAATTCATGCTAATAGACATCAAACATGAACATAATGAAATCCACCCTTTCAAGAAGCAATAAAGAAAAGATGAAGAAAGAGTAAAAAGAAAGCTGCCCACTGGTGTAGCTGGTCCAGTTCTGCCTTGTTGTCTCTGCCCAGTTCTGATTTTCTTCACTTCTCCTAGCTGTCTGCTCCCCCCTCAGTTGTGTAGAATAAAAAGCTTTATATAATGGTCATCCCCCTGTTGTGTTGCCTTGTTTTCCTTTTATTATTGCCTGAAATCTTGGTCTTCAAATCATCTATATTGTTATCTAAATTTTCTAGCTAATCAAGGCCCAACTTTTCTTATTGTTATGGATCTTCAAAATTCACTTATCTTGCATGTGTTTCATCTCGAAATGATTAGAATATCGAGACACACGTAGAGACAAAAATGTAGGGCTCAAATTAAGCTCTCCAACAACCAATGAAGCCCGGGTAGGGTAAACCTAAGTATAATGTATATAGTAGAGTCACATCAAATAATTTATATAGTGTAATCAAATTTGTGTAAACCTAACCTTTATAATACAATGAAGTAACTTTGCTATTTATCAAGCCTCATCCTCTGGCTGGTAACAGCTTTTTATAAAATTATTTTTAGTTACTAATGCTCTTCTTCTTGCCTGCTTTTTATTTTTGGTAAAATTGCCTGCTATTTTTCTGATATTGCTTGTCACACAGACTTACGAGGACCCAGACTGTCCCCAGACTCTCTCTTCCACAGATCTCCAAACTAATTGAATTGTCTCTTCTTATTCTCCCTCAATCTAGAACACTAGGAATGTCTCGTCAATCTCTTACTATCCTTTCTGCATCGTGAGTCCAAAATCAATCTGTTGCTAAATGCTGTTCAAATTGAACTAGTTGAGAATGATGTGACCTCCTGAAGATGGACTGTATTCATCCCATGACCTATTTTCTTTTGTTTTTTTATATTTTTCAAAAGATGTTTGTATTTTTGAACGGATATGTATGCCAACTTGCAAGAGGTAAACCTCTATCATTGTAGATCTGCACATCTATGTTATTGCAAATTCATCACACTCTGAGACATGATATGTTCCTGTTACTTTCGATCAATGCTTTACCCACCCTTGCCCCATTTTAGCTGCTACGGTTTTGTCTAAATCCAAAGCCACTGCTAGAAAGAATTTCTTAGCATGTCTCCTGTCTGGACTGGGGCTGATCTAAAGTTGACTGTTTCTGCTGTAAACTAGTGTATGGTGACCATCTATTAGCACTAATCATTTCTGATACCTCTATATTTGCATGCGTTTAGAGTGCTATAAATTTCACTTTGTACATCTGTATTTTATTAGATTGGTATCCTCATATGTTCGCCTATGTGATGGAAGTTCTTAGTCTGCCTATTAGGCTGTTTAGACAGACAAGATTCCCATAATAATTAAGAGAATTTCAATGAATAACTACATATGAGAACTGAGTTTACCTATTTGACAGTTCTTGGCTAATAACTGCCTAGATATTTCTGCCTTCCTATTTAAGCACTTTTCCTCCGTCTTGTAATATTGGATTATGTTGACAGTACTTATCCTTGCTCTAGAATTTCTTTTTTTGGCATTGCAAATTGGTGGTTTAAGACTTTTTGTGCATGGAATATGTTTGTCCTCTTAGGAAATATACCGCATCAAGCTTCCAGGTCCACCAAGAGAAATTGGTGAAGGAAAGCCTGAAAATCAGAATCATGCCATTATTTTCACACGTGGAGAAGCTCTTCAGACAATAGACATGAATCAGGTTGATCTGTTTTTACCTTTTTCGGAGACGGCCTGTTTTCCCAGCTTTTTGAAAGTACATCTGGGAAAAGCTACTATGCATAGATTCTTCCAAAACACTTTGAACATGTGAAAAAAAACACGTAGTAATTTATAGAGGTGTTGAATCAGTATTTTAGGTAACTTTTTGAGGAAGATTTAATTTATAATCGTTTGAAAAGAACATGGCAAACAGTCCCTAAGTATGCTTCATGTAACCGGCCCCCAACCTCCCCCTCCCCCAACCTGAACCAAACACCATCCAAGGAGAAAACAGAAAATGTTCTAAGAGAGAACAAGAGAATCTGTAGAAACTTTATTGCAATTTCAAGTGACAGAAAAGGAGAAGGAAAGATGGTGAAAATTTCTTTCCTAGAAACCTTTTTTTTTTTAATGGAAAGAATGGCCATCGATATTTCATTCAGCAATCGGACCTTGGAAATACATATGGATTTGAGTGTAAATATTTGTTACAATGGAGTACTTGGTGGCCAATCTTGTTGCTTGGGAACAGTATCTACACGCTAAGCTTAGGATTAGATGTGTTTTTTTTAAGTATTTCCTTCCCTGATGGTCCAGTTTCTCTTCTTTTCATCCTTTTTTATCCCTGTTTCCTCTGATTTTCCCGCTCTCTACCCCTCTTCCTTCTTGCCTCCAATTATCCTTTGTGATATGGAAGTTACAAATTCAAGTAATTGAAACAAATCTGAGCAAGTATATAGAGATAGGTTGCTGCTGTGTATATGTCTTGTACATTAAGCCATCCATTTATTTAGATGTTGATAATGCGTAGAATCCCATGTTCCCAAGAGTAAGGGGGAGTTTCTTTTGCTTAAATATTTTCAATCAAACAAACAATGTCAATTACTTATTCTTGAAGCTATTCTTAGGATAATTACTTTGAGGAAGCTTTCAAAATGAGAAATATTCTAGAAGAGTTCCGAAAGACTCGTCGTGGGCATAAAAAACCTACAATATTGGGTTTAAGAGAGCATATATTTACTGGAAGGTTAGCCTTATTTATTCATCATCATGGTTTTTTCGTGGGGTTGAGAAACTAGAGAAGAGTGTTACTAATTGCTTGTTTATTTGGTCTTGAATATTTTAGTGTTTCATCTCTTGCATGGTTCATGTCCAACCAGGAGACCAGTTTTGTGACTATAGGTCAACGTGTCTTGGCCAACCCTTTGAGGTAATATTCACTTGCTGTTAATTTATGCTGCATGTTAGAATTGTGTTTCTATTATGGTGGGTTGACCTACATAAAGCAAATGCATATGAAAGATGATACTAATAACTTGCATATCTTGTGCACTTACATTTCACAACTGTTGTTTTATGAAATAATATCAGACCCCTGAAGTGTGAGAAATTGCCTGTAACCCTAATATTGTTCATGGCATTACCTTTTGCTCTTACTGTTAGCCAACCCTAAGATACTAAAAAGGTTTTGGCTGGCTATTTTGTCTAGGTGCCCCCCTCCCAGCTTTAGCCAGCCAAAACAAGCATCAGCATCCTCCTTGAACCCAAAACACCACTATTATCCACTGTGTCTTTTGTCTAACCATTGAAGATGGGCTTTGATCTCTCTTTTCCGAGATATTTATATTCTGATTTTCAAAGTTCACCTGTGCATTCTTCTGTTCTCTTGTGTTTATTTTCCCAAGAGAAACTTAGGGTGGCTTCATTAATGCTAACATCCAAAAACTTGCCTGATATATTAGAAGTTCTTGCCACTAACCAAATCTTAGTATTGATTGTCATAAATTTTTTTGTCCTGAAGTTTGAGTTGCTTTATGGTAGTCACAGTATCATGATGATAGAAGGTTCTGAATTTATTCTTGTGGTTATCAAATAATCACAAATGACAAGAGCTGAATGATTATAATGTTGTTGCTGGAGGGATGCAGGCTGTTGTTTTCAGATAATGACACAGTGACAAGAGCTGAATGGCAATTATGTTGTAGGTGGAGAGATGGAGGTGGTAGCAATTTTTGCTGATGTGGAGGTGTCGGCGTATGATTGTATGGTTTAGTTGTAAATACAGAAGGATTATCTGAGCACTTTATTCTTACTTTGGCTTAATCTAAGATCTAAAGTTACTGATGTAGATTGTCTATTGAGTTTAGCTGGTTGGGGAAATTTGCCCAAATTGAGTCGTTTGACTCAAAACAAAATTTGTCTCCTTCGAATGTACCCAATCAGATCGTTTTTGTAGCGTTGTCAAATAATCTTTGAGATGCTAATTAACCTAATTGCTGCTGATTCTAACATCTGAGGAATACTTAATGAGGGCAAAATTACCAAGGTGAACAGAAGCAGTGCAAATACTTGACGGTGTCATGAACATTACAGAGTAGGAGAGAGTTTCCTATTCCACCTGCTGATTCTACCTCCTCCTTATGAAGAATAGATCAATTTAAGTTTGTAGTATAACTTCTTTGCTTCTAATTTTCCACTGTTTGAGGCTTTGAATTTATAACTAACTACTGTTGCATGGATACTTAACAGAGTTCGATTCCATTATGGCCATCCTGATATATTTGACAGACTCTTCCATATAACTAGGGGTGGAGTAAGCAAGGCTTCCAGAGTTATTAACCTGAGCGAAGATATATTTTCAGGTACCCATCAGTTGATAAAAAAATTGACTTACTTTACATAAAGGTCCATTATCAATGAAATTGTTCTACAGGTTTTAATTCAACTATGCGTGGGGGTTTTATTACACACCATGAATATATACAAGTAGGGAAGGGACGTGATGTGGGAATGAACCAGATATCCGAATTTGAGGCCAAAGTTGCAAACGGTAATGGAGAGCAGACACTCAGTCGTGATGTTTATCGGCTTGGGCACCGATTTGACTTTTACAGGATGCTTTCGTTCTACTTTACAACAGTTGGCTTCTATTTTAGTAGCATGGTATGCCTACTGTCTCTCTCAAGAAAAAGTTGTATTGTCATTGTCATTTCATGGATGTGACCGGCAAATAAATTTCCCTGGTATTCAAATGACTTATTCTGATGGGTGACTGTGATGTTTCTTACAAACAAATGCTTATGTTTTAGCTGTTAAAAAGTTGATCTATATATGGAAATGTTCCTTTGGTTTTAATTTGGCTTTTAGTTATTATTTCTAAGTTTAGTTGGGTAAAAGATGAAGACCCTGCGACATGGCTATTATATTCAGTGTAAAAGGTAGAAAATAGACTGTTTCTATTTCAACACATGTTTATTTTGGCATCGAACTGCAATTGAAATCTACCGGATGTTGTGTGTTGATGTACATTATATTACCTGATTGCTTCGTGCTAAGGGAAAGCACAATGGGTTATGACATTTAAATTTTCCTTTTTGTTTTTTTTCCATGAAAAATACTAAGCATATTTTATACGCTATTATTTTCCAAATGTTGTTTATGTTGCCAAGGCATGATGGTGGAAGTTTGGTAGGGTGACAAGGAAGGTTGTATCAGGTTATGATTATCTAACCTTCCATCTTACATAATTTTATTCATGGATCTTGATATAATGGCATTTTTTGTAGATCACTGTGCTTACAGTGTATGTCTTTCTGTATGGACGTGTGTACATGGCTTTGAGTGGACTAGAAATGGCCATTATTGAAAATCCTTCCGCACATCTGAGCAAGGCCCTTGAAGATGCTTTAGCAACACAAAGTGTTTTCCAGATTGGTTTGCTTTTTGTGCTACCCATGGTTATGGAAACTGGGCTTGAAAGAGGGTTCCGCACAGCATTGGTTGACCTTATAATCATGCAGCTTCAGCTTGCTCCGGTGTTCTTTACTTTCCAGCTTGGAACAAAAGTGCATTATTATGGACGAGCAATCTTGCATGGAGGTTCAAAGTATCGAGCAACTGGTCGTGGGTTTGTTGTCTTCCATGCGAAATTTGCTGATAACTACAGGCGATACTCACGAAGTCACTTTGTAAAGGGCCTTGAGATATTTATACTTCTAATCGTGTATGAAGTTTATGGGGATACATATCGGAGTTCAAGTTTATACTTCTTTGTCACGTGGTCCATGTGGTTTCTTGTTGCTTCCTGGTTGTTTGCTCCTTTTGTGTTCAATCCATCAGGATTTGATTGGCAAAAAACAGTGGATGACTGGACAGATTGGAAGAGGTGGATGGGAAACCGCGGTGGAATCGGTATACAGCCGGATAAAAGCTGGGAATATTGGTGGGATGGGGAACAGGAACACTTGAAGTACACAAATATCCAAGGAAGAATCATAGAGATACTGCTTGCATGTCGCTTCTTTATTTATCAGTATGGCATTGTCTACCACCTCGATATAGCTCACAACAGCAGGAGCTTGTTGGTATCAGTTTCACTTCTACCATTTTTTCATGGGAAACGTTTGGGGGGGAGGGGGGGGGCACCTTCTATACACCCTTTGGTAATGTGGCGTCTATTCATCAATTTATTTTATAGGACACTACGTTATCCGAGAGTGTATCAAAGGTATCTAGAAGATGTCCCCCTAACACCACTCTTTTCTATTTCCGATGTATTACCTTTTGATCCATTCTAATATTTCCATTCTTGAATCCCTTTTTTGAATAGGTCTATGGACTTTCATGGATCGTCATGGCAACCATTCTTCTGGTCTTAAAGGTATGTGGATTTCCTCCTTTCACTCTCAAGCTTAGTGAACGGTGGCATTATACAGCCTAAAGCAACATGAAACAAGCGAGGCGGCCAAAGTGAGGATTCATTTTCCCCTACATTTGCCAAGGAGACTAGTATTAGAACTGTTGAAGCAAAAGACTGTGTAGAAAGAAACAGATACATATGGCAGATGTTGTCACATTTTCTGTTTTTTCTTTTACTGATTCAGTTGCATTTAAATATTTGTATAATGCTGCTTTATTTTGTTCACGCCAGATGGTATCGATTGGTAGAAGAAGATTTGGCACTGATTTTCAGTTGATGTTTAGGATCCTCAAAGGACTTCTTTTTCTCAGCTTTGTCTCGGTTATGACTGTATTATTTGTGGTGTGTGGCCTCACTGTACCAGATTTGTTCGCTTCTATCCTCGCCTTCCTGCCAACTGGGTGGGCTTTCCTCTTAGTAAGTTCAAATTCCAATTTTTCAATCCTACGAAATATTCTCTTGAATTATCATATATAATAAGTCTGCAAGTTGTCTCCCGAACTGAAATTTCATCCTCTAGGTATGAAAATTACTACCGTTTGAGCTCTTTAATTCAAGGAAGTGTTACAGTTGCTTATTGTGAGCAACATTCGTCCCAAATTTTGCCCAAATTAGTTGAGCGATGCTCACATGATTTTTTTTTTTTTTTTTTTTTTTTTTTGGGGGGGCTTCTACATCGAATGTGGTCCCACTTCTTCGTTGCCGTTATAATATGACCTTAACCAATGGTAGAGTGGTAGCATATCTTATGGATTTTTTCCCGTTCATGTCTCTTCAAAGCAGTAGTGCATTTTACACAAGCAAATCACAAGCCTCATGTGACTAATTCAAATACTGATTGGTCAAAAACTCCCCAAAAGTTTTTATTCATCGTCGTCGATGACAGCAATACTTCAGAGCACGTTCCGTGAGATTAGCTATACAAATCTTCTCCTGTCGTTCCACTCAATTCAATGAAACACCTCCTGAGGTTGCCATGACAAATTTTGGTCAAAATTTCCCCAAAGGTATGCATGCATCATCGTCAACGACAGCAATAGCAATACAAATCTTCTCTATTCATTCCACTCCGTTCAATGAAACATCTCCTAAAGCCAGAAACAATTTCAACACTTCCTTAGACAAGTGAATTAGTCTTTTGTGCTATGAGTTGCAGATTTTTGCCAATGAATCCACTAATCTTCTCTTTTCTTTCTTTTCTTTTTTACTTTGAGGTTTTTTTCTCTTTTTTTCTTTGGGTTGGAGTTGTGAAATAATGCCCTGTTTTTGTTGTCAGATTGGGCAAGCTTGCAGGGCCATGGTAAAAGGCGTGGGATTCTGGGACTCAATAAAGGAGCTGGCAAGACTGTACGAGTACCTAATGGGAATCATAATTCTCTTGCCGGTATCGCTTCTTTCTTGGTTCCCGTTCGTATCAGAGTTCCAAACACGCTTGCTCTTTAACCAAGCTTTCAGTCGAGGGCTCCAGATTTCCATGATTCTTGCTGGAAGAAAGGATAAATCAACGCCGATGCCGACTTAATACGCTCAAACATCTGCAAATTTGTATTCAGCTCATTACACTGAGAGCAGTAGAATGATAGCTGTTCTCTTCAAGTTCTTCTGTTTTCCTCTTCTCTTTGTTTCCTTCTGCCTGCCTTGTTGACTTTATGGGCAAATGATGGGTGAAGTGGGGTGTTTACAATATGCATCTTTCTTTCTTGCTGTTGGATGCTCATCTTTTACTTTCAGGAAGGCTTGTTACTCTCTATTGTGTGCAGCATTTGGTCCACAGTGTGTCTGTTTTATAAATGATAATATTGATATTAGTATCGGTATTAGTTGTGATCAAGTCGGCGTCAAATATATCCGATAATAAATATTAATATCGAATGTATTTGAAAATTTTTTTAAAAATTGTAAACTGATATGAAAATATCAATAAATATATTGCCTGTATTAGCTTATA
>JAODPA010125926.1:0-17460 GCA_025585075.1 Nepenthes mirabilis
TTGTTTTCACTGAATCATCAGAAAAATGGAGACTTTAAAAAATTTAAAATTTGAAAAAAAATAAAAAAACGTAGAACAATGCAAGACAGAGGCATACAATTCTCTGATACCAAATGTAATTGATGGACATCGGTACCCATGGACCATTGGCGGGATCCATTTCCTAGTGGTTGGTGTAAGGATTTATATTAGCCTAATCATGCCATTTAAGGACCAAAATACGGAAGGATCACTAACCTCAAACCATTGAATTTTCTGCTCTATTTTCTTGGCCACTAACTTCACCCAATTTCGAAACTTCCAAGTACTGCTTTCTCTCGGTCAATGGTGTATTGCAGAGAAGAATACCCAGGGACAAAACCAACTCCATCAATTTATCAGATAATTTTATCAATTGTTTGAAACGGGCGTTACAAAATTTAATGGGACTAATGGAGAGTGATGATGGAACGTGAATCAACAGCATTAAATATGGGCCATAATTCGATTCAATTTTAGAACTGAATCGTTAACAGTTGGACCCTGACACCGTAGAGATCCGATGGGCTCAAGAGTCCCAAGAGATCTAGGCGCTAGGGTTAGCTCAAACGGCTTAATGGATTTAAAGTCCACTCAGGCCCATATACTCGAGATGGGTAGCTGACATCACTATGCCTGTAAACGCGGCACGCTATGGGAGTTGGTGGCCGAACCCGTTAGATTGTCAGAAGAATGATGGCTTGCAACACACGCCCTGTCACTCTAGATGGGATATCACGGGAGATCATTTAGCATGCACGGCACCTCCCTGGCACGAAAGACTGAATTGGTGGAGTTGGTGGCCAGCTTCCTACACAGCCAGCGCTACGTGGACAACCCTCAAAGGATGGCTCAACCACTATAAATGTATTAACTGTACACCTAACAACGGATTCCCAGCATTCACTTTGCCCTAATTACTATAGAGAGAAAGAAAGAAAGAAAAAGACTCGAGCACGCTTTGTAATTTCCTTATAATCTCTAACGGCATAGTGAAGCTCATTCTCGGATTAAAATCCCATGGTTTTTTCTTCTAATTTATAGGAAGGTTCTCCACGCAAAGTCTCGTGTATCGTCGCTTTCTGCTCGTCTCTCCTACCTCTCAAATCACACCCACTAGTCTGAAAGGACGACCAGATTGTTTTTGTATTGTATAGGTTCCGTCTGAGTATATCCAGAGTCTTCGAGCGGTTGTTTGGATCTTCATTCATATGTGGCCGGAATTCAAGGACGCAACATTGACACCATTCGTGGGAAATGACTAAAAGTCAACTTTTGACATTTTTTTATAGAACATCCGGGAACCTTCCGACAGCCTTTTCTAGAAGTCCAGCATGGTAAACACTAGGGCACAAGCAAGTGCACCAGTCATGGAAGTGGCCTCATGCGATAATGGCGCTGCTACCTACGTTAGGGTAGAGGACCATCTTGATTCGGTCATACGGGTTTTGGCTACAAGGATGGACGATATGTCCAAAACCTTATTGACCCTTTGCTTTAAAATGGACGAGCGGATGAAAGAAGCGCATTCCAAGGCCTCCAAGACAGCGACGTTCCAAAACAGGGGCAAGGGGAAGGAGTACCCAAGCAATTAAGCCAGCCAACGTGAAGTCTTGAGGACCCAAGTTACCTCAAGTAGCAAAATCCTTCAGAAGCTTGAGGGCTGCTTAGGTCCTCGGGTTTAGGAGGAAAGTCCTGAGAGGCGTAACCCACGTTTCATCTGTAACAATCAGAAACATGCTGTTCAGGAGGCAACTCTGTGGAACGATACCCCTCCTAGGTTCAGGGGAGTCTCCGAGCGTCAGGCAATCCAAGAGCCTCATGAGTTAAGAAATTATCTCAACGAAAAGAAGGTGGCGGCTCCACCCCACATGGAGGAGAGATTGGAGAATGTTTGAAACCACGTCTTTGGCAAGAACAACGAAGGGGGAGCTAATGTGCTCCAATCGTCATTCGTTGCGAAAATCAGAAGGACGCTCCCACCAAAGTTCAAGATGCCAAATCTTGACATTTTCAACGAAAGTATTGACCCGATGGATCATCTAAACCACTTTCGCAAGCATTTGAACCTCTAAGGGCTAGACGAGATAACCATGCGTCAGTGCTTTCCACTAACACTAAAGGGGGATGTAAGAGTGTGGTTCTATGGGCTGCCAGTGGATTCCTTTCACACATTTAGTGAGTTGGCAGCGGTTTTTCTCTCACAATTCGCCACCATCAGGAGGGTAGAGAAGTAGCCTTGGTACCTCACCCGAGTGAAGTAGGGTGCCAGGGAAAGTTTGAGGGGATTTTTGACCCGATTTATAGTAGAGGTCAGGCAAATCCTAAAATTGACTGATGGGATAAAGTTGAATATTTTCGTATTTGTCTTGGAAGGAGGCGCCTTTTTCAAGCACCTTGTTCGTAAGAGCCTCCAGACGTTCACGGAAGCCAAAGCCGTGGCAAAAGCATACATCGCGGCCGAAGAAGCTAACGATGTGAAGCAACCAGAGAAGGACGAGAACTTTCACTCGATGGCGGTGGAAGGAAAGAGAAAAGGCAGGGACCATCTGGGTCCCCAGATGATGAAGGATCAACACAAGTCCGAGAAAGTCGTTCGGAGGGAGTCCAGACCTGTGAATCTTACTTCTCTGAACGACACTCGTACAAATGTGCTGAAGCAGATTTAGGAGGAGAAATTTTTGAAGTGGACTAAGCTATTGAAGAACTCGAGAGGTGGTGATCAGACTAAGTACTGTCACTATCATTTTAGCGGGGGCCACTGTACCAAGAACTGTCGGACGCTGTAAAAGAAAATCAAGAAACTAATAAGGAGGGGTTACCTCAACCGCTTCCTACAAAGACCCGAACAAATTTTCGGAGTGGTAGCGGGGGTTGTAAATATGATATCAACTCACCCGTCCAGAGAAGACGCTTAGGAGATCATTGCGGAAAAGAGGCCGAGGACGGGGACCAGGGATGAAGTTATTAGTTTTAGTAATGAGGACATGGCTCATGTAACTTTCCCCCACTTTGATCCCCTGGTTGTAGCCACACTCACTTTAAATGGAATAAATGACTACCAGATGAAACGAGTATTTGTTGACAATAGATGTTCTAGGCATTTACTTTATCTTGATACATATTTTAAATTGTGACTTAAGAGAAGGCAAATGAGTACATCAGAGGGACCACTCTATGGATTGGATAATGAGCCAGTACCCGTCCAGGGTATCCTCCAGTTGGAGGTCATGTTGGGGACGTATCCGAGGATTGGGTCCAAGGTCCTCACCTTGCTGGTCATGGACCTTCCGTCAGTCTATAACGCAATACTCGGACGTCCTTGTTTGGCCACCTTTGGCGATGTCACTTCCACCTTACATCTAAAGATGAAGTTTCCAACTCCATTTGGGATTGAGGAGGTTCTCAAAGACCAGGCTGCTGGGCGAGCGTGCTATTCATCCCAAGTCATGCAGACTTCCACAGTCAATTGAAGACCTCGACCTACGAGACGAGGCAACACTGCAGCAAGAATAGTACGGGGAACCAACTGTTCGAGTCCTACTAGATCCCAAGGATCCAAAAAAATATGTCCAGATAGGAAGCTCATTGCCAGAGACCATCCGAGACCAACTCATTAGCTTTCTGCAGAAAAACTTGGACGTTTTTGCCTGGGTACTAAATGACATGCTTGGAATCTCCACTAAAATAATGGTCCACAGGTTGGGCATGAATTCTCGTCACAGACCCATCAGATAAAGTGTAGGAACTACTCCGCAGAGAAGATGGTGGCAATACACGAGGAAGTAAAGAAAATCTTAGACGCCAGGTTCATCCGAGAAGTGCAATATCCGTATTGGCTACCAAATGTGGTCATGGTAAAAAAGAATAATGGGAAGTGGAGGATGTGCGTGGATTTCACGGACCTCATTAAAACGTGCCCCAACGACATCTTCTCTCTTCCCAGAATCGATCAACTTGTAGATTTGATGTCCAGTCATAAACTTTTAAGTTTCATGGATGCATACTCGGGTTATAACCAAATAAAGATGAGCCCCAAAGACGAGGAATACATGTCATTTATGACGGATCAAATGACGTACTATTATAAAGTGATACCCTTTGGCCTCAAGAATGCGGGTGTGACTTACCAGCGGCTCGTAAATAAAATGTTCGATGACCAAATAGGTCGGAATGTGGAGGCCTATATAGATGATATGCTTGTCAAAAGCAAAATAAGCATCCACCATGTCCAGGACCTGGCCGAGACCTTCAACGTGCTCATAACTCACCAAATGAAGCTCAACCCAAGTGAGTGTACATTTGGAATGGCGTCTTGAAAGTTCCTGGGTTACATTGTTTCACACTGAGGGACTGAGGCTAATTTAGAGAAGAATAAGGCCATCCTTGATATGAGATATCTTTGAGCAATAAAGGAAGTCCAGAAACTCACTGGACGGATAGCAGCACTTTCTCGTATATTTGCCAAATCGACCGAGAGGCACCTGTCGTTCTTCAAGGTCCTAAGAGGAATGAAGACCCACAGTTTTCAGTGGAATAATGACCGTGAGGAGGCGTTTCGAGGACTCAAAGACTACCTGTCTAGCCCTCCTCTTTAAGCCTCTCCCCAACCAGGTGAGGAGCTGTATCTGTATTTGACGGTATCCGATACGGCCTTAAGCTCGGTGTTGGTATAACAACAATATGATAGACAGCAGCCTATCTATTATGTGAGCAAGACCCTGGCAGACACGAAAACTAGGTACCCGCACACGGAGAAGATTGTTTTGGTGTTGGTGTATTATGCACGAAAGCTTAGACCATATTTCTAAGCATATAAAGTGGTGGTCCTAACTGATCAGCCACTGTGGGCTATCTTGTAGAAGCTCGAGGTGTCAGGGCGACTGGTTAAGTGGACCATTGAGTTGGGTGAATTCGATATCAAATTCTTTTTGAGGCCAGTCTTAAAAGGTCAAATCTTCGCGGACTTCGTTGTTGAAACGACGATCCTGATCCTTGGTGATCCAAAATAGCACGGTGCAAACGAGCTGAGCGAAGCAACAACATGGATACTACAAGTGGATGGCTCCTCAATGAAGGACGGCTGTGGAGCTGGTGTTGTGCTACGAACACCTGAGGGGTCAAAGATAAAGTATTCAATGACCCTGGAGTTCTTGGCCACAAACAACGCCGTGGAGTATGAAGCATTGCTAGTAGGACTCCGATTAGCCAAGGAATGCTTAGTCAAAAATCTGATTCTCTACAGTGACTCTAAATTAGTCGTCAACCAGGTCCGCGAACATTTTGAGGTAATAGCCCACAGCTCTTCAAATACCTCTCAAAAGTTGAGGATATGACTGTGGATTTCAAGAAGGTTGAATTCGTCTATATCCTAAGAAAGGAGAGCGGGAAGGCCAACATATTGGCAAAGCAGCAGCTTCCAAAGATCCAGAGCAGTATACTCGAGGAATGTGAGAAGTTCTAAGCAGGCCAAGTATCGAGGTCCCCAAGCCAGAAGTGATACAAGTATCGAGCAGCAGTACTTGGATGACTCCCTACTTAAGGTATCTGTCTGAGGAGACATTACCTGAGGACGCGGACGCAGCCAAGTGGGAGAAAAAGACATCGGGTTGGCACACTGTTATGGGCGGCCAATTGTACCGGCAAGGGTTCTCGACCCCTTACCTGAGGTGTCTCACTCTCGAGGAGGCAAAATACGCCCTCAAAGAAGTGCATCTCGTAATTTATGGATCTCACATTGGGGGAAAGAACCTAACCTTCAAGCTCATAAGGTAAGGGTACAACTAGCCAACCATGAAGTATGGCTCCATGAACTTTGTGTGCAAATGTAAAAACTATCAAATCCACAACAACATGACTCACCGACCCCACATTGAGCTCTGAGCGCTACAATCACCATGGCCCTTTACCCAATGGGGGTTTGACATCCTCGGACCACTTCCAATGGCGACCGGATAAAGGAAGTTCCTAATCGTCGGATTGATTACTTCACCAAATTGGTCGAGGCAGTGCCACTCGCCAAGATAATAGAGTAGAACGCCACTGAGTTTGTCCGGCAGAATATCATATGCAGGTTTAAAATTTTTGAGTGCATAGTGACTGACAATGGGACGCAGTTAATTGGAAGATAGTTTATTAAGTACTACACCAGCTTAAGGATAAATTTGGTCCTCACATCAGTCGCATATCCGCAAAGTAATTGGCAAGTGGAAGTCACAAACCGCACCATCTTACATGGACTCAAAATGAAACTAGAGGACTCCGGGGGCTCGTGGGTGCATGAGCTGCCATCCATTCACTGGCTGTACAAAACAACCCAGAGGGAACCCATAAGAGATATGCCCTTCAACCTGTGCTACGTGGTAGAAGCAGTCATTCTAATGGAGGTGGGCCTTCCTAGTCTCCAAGTAGAATGTTTCAGTCCAAGCGACAGCAGTCAGAGGCTTTAAGAAAATCTCGACATGTTCGAGGAAGTTCGAGACCAAGCGAGGCTGAGAACGGTGGTATACCAACAAAGGGTTGCCCAGTATTATAATAAGAAGGTGAAGGCACGACAATTTGAGGTAAGGGACCTGGTACTAAAAGTATAGAGGCCATGGGCATAAACACCGGTCGGAATAAACTCTCCCCAAATTGGGAAAAGCCGTTCCTGGTCTCTGCTATCCTCCGAAACGGGGCCTATAAGTTATGCACCCAATAAGGCAAGCTGGTCTCCCGGACATGAAACACCACGCACCTCAAAAAATATTATCAATAAACGTACGAATAATAGGGTAAGGCAAAATACATTATTCGATGTACTTGTGACACGTTTCATTAACGTAATAAAATTGCCTATCTCTTATTCCTTCTCTTGCATATTATTGAATGTTCAATGTCATCTCATTAACTCGCAAGACCTAGATTGCCCCTAAGTTAAGTGAAAGAAATTCTTTCACTTGCCCTAAAACTCGGTGATACCCAAGTAGCCCAAGAGGTCGTACTTAAAACTCGACTATATTCGAGCGGCCCAAGAAGTCGTACTTAAAACTCGGCTATATCCGAGCGGCTTAAGAGGTCGTATTGAAAACTCGGCTATACCCGAGCGGCCCAAGAGGTCGTATTAAAAATTCGGCCACGTCCGAGCAGCTCAAGAGTTCAGCTAAAACTTGGCCATGATGCCAGACAACCCTAGAGGTTGAACTTAAAATTTATGGGGTACAAGACAGTAAGCATGTTGTGACTCTAGAGGTAGTATCTTCAATCTAAGATGGTCAAATGGTTCAAAAGTTAGGTTGTACTCGAAACTCGGTTATACCCGAGTGGTCCAAGAGGTCGTACTAAAAACTCAGTCATATCCGAGCGGCCCAAGAGGTTGTACATAAAACTCGGCTGTACCCGAGCGGTCCAAGAGGTTATACTAAAAACTCGGTCATGTCTGAGCGGCCAAAGGAGTCGTACTTAAAACTCAGTTATACTCGAGCAGTCCAAGAGGTCATACTAGAAACTCACTATGCTTGAGTTGCCCAAGAGGTCGTACTAAAAACTTGGTCATACCCGAGCGGCCCAAGAGGTTGGCCTAAAACTTGGCCATGATGCCAAGTAACCCTAGAGGTTGAACTTAAAGCTTATGGGGCATAACGCAGTGAGCATGTAGCGATCTTAGATGTAGCATCTTCAACCTAAGATGGTCAAAAGGTTTAGGAGTTAAGACTACGTCTCCTTAAAAAAAGGCATGTCGTAAAGAGACCAAACACTTCAATGGTCCGAGAAAGACAAACCAAGCGTTTGCACTTAAACAATGTGAATTTTTTCACAGAAGCAACATGCGTACAATAGTATGCTCCAAAAAAAAAATTTGCAAAGTATAGTCAGCCCTCAGAGGGCCCTCGCTGGGGAGAAGTGCCCGGCTGCTGCCGTCCTCCAGAACCAGCTGGCTCCGCTTGCTCCGAGGATACCGGATACTCAGGGGTCTCGAAATGGCTTGATGATTTGGACGCAGAAGGGTTGGGAGGCCAAATCCTTCCTGAGAGGCCGTACAAATCTTCCACACAGGTTGTGCTGGCGTTCCGAGGATCAAAAATGGTTGTGGAAAACCGAGGGCTCAACAGCCTCATCACTCTGCGGCCCAGGCTGATGCCGCCCCAGTTCTTTCCTTCTAGAGCTAGAGCAATGTTGGCTGCCCTCACTGAAGTTCTCAACACTTCCTCCAACTGGAGGTTCCTATCCCTTAAGAGTTTATACTGAGCTTGCTAAAACTTCAATGTATCCTCAAGAGATGTAATCTTCCCCTTGGCCTCAGTAAGCTCAACCTCCAAGCGTTCATTGGCCCCAACAAGGGCCCTGGAAGCTTCCAACTTTGCATAGGCTTGGGCGACCTCGCTGATAATCAAGCTAAGACTGCCGACCATGTCCTGAAGCTGTAAAGGCGGAATAAGTCAAGTAAGTATAGATAGGAGAAGATGAAGTCAGAAAGTGATAGGTGAATATCTTGGTCACAACAGAACTCCCTAAAGTGCCCTCTCCTCTGGGAACCTTAGGCTCCTCGGGCCTCTCAACCGCAGCATCCTACGCCGCAGGTGTCTCAGCCCTAGCCTTGGGCGCAAAAGCAGCAGCATCCAAGATTGGGGGCTCAGCATGCTCCTCAGCCCAAGCCTGGGCCTCAACTGAACATGAAGTCCCAGCGCCGTCCTTGCCCTTAGGCTCTTTAGAGGCTATGAGCGAAATTATAGTCGGACTGTAAATTTGGATTGTAAGGTAGGGGAGCTCAACAGGCACGTCAGCGGTCGGCTCTGCACTGCGGCTCTCCTCGGCCTCAGCAGCCCTAGAAGTAGGAATCATCGTTGTCATCACAGCCGCTTTCTCAGCCCGGGTCGCCCAAGTCTCCCTCACTGCGTACCCCATGCTGATGTCCTCGGATGGATCATCAATCTAGTCCGAGACCTCACCAGTAAACTCGGAGGGAATGTCAAAAAGTGGCTCACCAATGGAAGGCTGGACAGTGGGGAGATCTACGGACTGGCTAGCAGATTGAGAACGCTGACCGGAGGACTCAGTAAAAGTTGAAGGTCTGAGACCTTTAGCCTCCCGACTGGCTACGCAACTGAAGTCCTCCGCCTCCTCACAAGAGGTGCGATCATGGCATTGTCATCATCAGACGAGGAGGGCTCAACAATGGCCATCAGACTCTTCGAAGCCTCAATTCGGCGACTCTTCCTTGGCTGCTCGTACGGCTCCTCAATTCTCGGAGGTGCTATCTTCTTCCTCAATGTCTTCTTTCTCCTCTCCGTTACAGCAATGGTGGTAGGGGGTCCAGAACCCTCACCACGAGCCCCCCATCTGGACCTTTCCAAGTTCTCCGGCTGCAGCTAAATGTTCTGCTTGTTTTCATTGAAAATACCAAGGTTGGCCCGCACCAAATTCACAACCCCCTGGGCAACCTCCCTCTCCCTTGTGGAAGGGTCTGCATCCACGTTGCCCCAAGCAATGGAAAGATCCCAAACCTCCATGACCTCCAGGAAGAAGAACTTATCGTTCCACCTCTTGGTGGAATTTGGATTCTTGCCACTCATAATAGCATATTCCGAACGTGGGGTGACGACAATCCAATCCATATTGTTGGTGAAGCGAAATATTACCTTCACAATTGCGACCTCAAGAATTCTATTGTGACAACGGGTGAAAACGCAGAGCGAAATAAGGTACCTGATGGCGTTAGATTGTAATTTAGCGAACGGGACCTTTAGCACCTTCATAATGAGATAGAGCTTCGGTGGGATGGGATAGGAAAGCAAAGCCCACCCTTGAGGTAGATTTCATACACAGTGATGAACCATCCAGTGGACTACATGTCCTCTGATGGGGATCAGGAATCACTGTGTCCATTGACTCAGGTATCCTGTACCTGGAATGAAGGGCTTCAAGTCTGCCTAGAGAGACGGTGGAAGCAATGCCATTAACTCCGAGCGCCATTGAAGCCCAAAGAGAAAGTACAGAAGAAATGGAAAAGAAAGAAAAGTTTGGGAGGAGAACAACCAAGGGCTTAAAGAGAAGTCCCTTAGGACGCGTTAAGGAAAACAGAAATGAGGGCAAGCCATAATATTTGAAATCGGCAAAAAAGCAAAGGGCGCACGCCATCATTACCCTAGCCACGTGACGATTCCCCATATGTTGCCAAAGATAGTGACCCTTGGCTTCCCAAGGCGACGTCAATCAAATCAACCCGCATTTAATGCGCTTTAATGACCAAAAAATGGTGGCTCAGATCAGTGTCTCAGACTCAAAGGAAGCTCTCAGACGTACACTCGTTGAAAGCTTTAAGCACAAAAAACGTCCCAGGATATTTCAGGACGTCCGAGGACACCATCACAAAGTGCGTAGCGGTGCCCAGGGCTACAGATTTCCTCGGACATTTTGGCCTAGTGGCAGACCTCTACGGGTCCTCAAGCAATCTGACCAATGTGCCTAGGTTAATGTCCGCGGACAAAAAAGAAAAAGAAAAAAAAGGGGGGAGGAAAGATTCGTGCAACCAATGAAGAGAATAAAGGCAACGACTAATTTTTGTATTAATCAAATTTCATTTACAAAGTATACAGCTTGTGACAGCAAAAGTACAAGAAAGAGAAAGAAGATATAGCCTAAGGTATAAACCCCAGGGAGACAGCCCAGGATGCTTGGGGCATGGCAAGGGTGCTAGATCCACATGAGATCACCACGCCTCCACTGCCGGTAACCCAACATGCCGAAGGGCCGTCAGTGTTGGTTAGCTCCTACGGGCTAGCCCCACGAAGTAGGACCGACACCCGTAGCAGGAGCTCTGGTGGGGAAGCAGAAAACATGCGCTCCCACTACAGGAAATCCTTTCTTTGCCTCCCCTCCATGCAATACGTTCGGCGTCCAAATGAAGCGGAAACCATGGGCGGAGTACCACTCCGGAGACAAAGTTCCCTGTGACGGCTCCCCCATGATTCTCCACTGCGCTGGAGATTACCACAGCTTGGAAGGAGGTACATGACGATGGCAGAGTGGCCAAGCCACCATTACTAGCATGAGGAATCTCCCATGGCAAAGGCATGAGGACAATTCTCATTGGAAGTTTCAAATCTCCAACTAGTGCACCCAACTCCTTTGCAGATGCCCATTGGAAGTGGAGTGAGCCAAGGCGCTTGCATTGTTCCTCTGAAGTAGGCTAAGGGATGAACCACACCAGTCAATAAACCCTTCTATTTATGGGCAAACTGGTATCCTACCCGCATTTAATTGAGCATGCTTCCCGGTAGCTATAATTTACGGAGAAGAAAAGCCCTCAGGGCACCTAGAAAGCTTGCGTAATGGTATGGGGAAGGCGCGACATCAAACTGCTTGGAAAAGACGCGATGCCAAAAGGAGACAAAACATAGCGCATCCCAAGAAGGACAACACAGTGGCTAACTAGGCCTAGAATTGACATGCTAGGCCTTGGATGTCAGTTGGCTCAGGCATGGCGAGCTAGTGATGGATACTGGTATCCAAGGCGTATCGGAGGGATCCATTTTTCAGTAACTGGACCCTGATACCGCAGAGATTTGGTAGGCTCAAGAGGTCCAGTCACTAGGGTTAACCCAAACGGCCTAATGGATTTGAAGTCCACTCGGGCCCATGGACTCGAGATGGGCAGTTGACATCACCATGCCTACAAAGGCGGCACACCATGGGAGTTGGTGGCTGAGCCCATTAGACTGTCAGAAGAATGATGGCTTGCAGCACACGCCCTGTCACTGCAGATGGGATATCACGAGAGATCATCCAGCGTGCACGCCACCCCCCTGGCATGAAATGCTGGATTGGTGGAGTTGGTGGTCAGCTTTTTGCACATGCCAGCACCATGTGGATAACCCTCAAAAGATGGTTCAACCACTATAAATACATTAATTGTATACCTAACAACGGATTCCCAGCATTCACTCTACCCTAATTACTATACAGAGAAAGAAAGAAAGAATGAAAGAAAAAGACTCGGGCACACTTTGTAATTTTATTATATTTCTAACGGCATAGTGAAGCTCATTCTCGGATTAAAATCTCGTAATTTTTTCTTCTCATTTACGGGAAGATTTTTCATGTAAAATCTCATGCATTATCGCTTTCTCCTCCTCTCTCCTACCTCCCAAATCACACCCATTAGTCTGAAAGGACGATCAGATTGTTTTTATATTGCATGGGTTTTGTTCAAGTGCATCCAGAGTCTCCAAACGGCCGTTTGGATGTTCACCAATACGTGGGAGGAACACGAGGACGCAATAGATATTTTGTTTATAAGTTATATATCTAATGATAATTTTGTTTCTCAAAACACAGAAATGTTGAAAAACATAACCTAATACTTGCACATATTTATATATTCACTTAATTTTCTGTATGTTTGTTTAATTTAACGCATTGGATTGAATGAAGAAACATCAAAACATTGTTTTATGGTACGAAAGAGAAGACGACAAGTACTTTCAATCCCAATGGCGTAGCACTGAAAATAAAAACGGTGGTAATGTTAACAAATTATTAGAGGATTGAATAAAATAATCTCCATGCTAACCATCCCCCAACATTGGCATGTGAAGCACCTCACAGGAGGTGAATAATGCTGTTGGTGTCATCTCAATTCTCAGGACAGAACAGCTGCATCCCTCAACGCTCACACACGGTTTAGAAAATGAGTCACCGATTAAAGCGACATTTTAATTTCTTTTGCCAACAAATCGATAAAATTTTGCGTTGCAGGAGTTTTTAATTTATGTGCAGCCAGATTCTTGGCACCTTCTGCGAGAAAAAGATGCAGCCGTGAACGTTTGAAGAAGAACAAATTCGAGTTTTCCTATCCTCTCAAATTAAGTTCATGAATCAGTAGAAAAATCAAGTTCTCCAACCTGCTGTAATTGCAACCCATGTTCTAAGATCTTACTCTGAGGACCAACTTTTGCCCATAATCATCAAATCTTCACTCAGTTGCTCTTGAATCAATACAAAATCAGGTATTCCAATCTATTCTAATTCCATCCCAAGTTCTAAAATCCCTTCTTGTATTCTTACGGAGTCGCCAAATCTTCTCTCGGTTGATGTTGAATCGGCCTTTCAAGCATCATTGTAAGTAGTAGCAGAATCAATTTTACCCCCATTGTCGACCGACTTCATCTTCTTCCATTTGTTTTGCCAGTGTGGTCCGTTACAGATCTCAACGGCCGGCTGTGTGTTTCTCAATTTGCTTGTGGGTTTTGTTATCATTTTTAAGATCAGGGATACTATGCTTTTCGGATTCTGGTAAGCTTTTGCTTGTGCATGAAGTTGAATGTATGGCTGTTGAATTTATGCCCAGAAATATCTTTCCGTTGAATGATTTTATAGGATCTACCTGATCCTTTTTGGTGATTAATTCTTTCTCTGAAGCCTTCAACTTCCGTTACTGCTTGCCTGCTCAAATTATCTAAATTTTGCTAGAAATCCAGGTGAATGGGGAAGGAATCAATTATGAAGATTTTGGGCAATTTTCTTGTGATAATCTGCGTAGTTAGGAGAATCGTAGGAGATGAAGCAATGTCTTTTCTGATAATCTGTGGCAGAAATTCTAGTGCGAAGGTAGATGGTAGGTGGTGGAACGGTGATACTGCGCCTGGCAATAACAATTTTACCCTCAGTTCCCCTGGCATTGCTGCTTCCACTGCCACATTTGATGGTGATTCAATCTATGCCCCTCTTTATAAAACTGCTAGAATTTTTGCTGAAACTTCCAATTACACATTAATTGGAACCCAGGCAAACGGTAGCTATTTTCTCAAGCTGCATTTCTATCCCTTCTCCTTTGGGAATTACCTTGTGAATGGATCTTCTTTTGATGTTGTCGCCGATGGGCATAGCTTGGTTTCACAATTCAATCCAGTCATTGAGATCTCACGTAGGAACTCAAATTCTTCCATGCTTGTTAAAGAGTTTTTCCTCACCATTAATTCCAATGTTATCATTGTTGAATTTAGTCCATCTAAAGATTCATTTGTGTTTGTGAATGCCATAGAACTTGTTCCAGTTTTGCGTACTCTATTTGTTGATTCTGTGACTAAAGTGGGCGGAAATGCCCCCATCACTTCCTTAAACAAATGTGGTATCGAGACAATGTACAGACTGAATGTGGGTGGTCCGGTTGTGAAAGGGGGTCAAGATTCAGGTCTTTGGAGAAGTTGGGAGATGGATTCTAAGTACATGATCACGGCCAATGCTGGGGCAGCGATGCAAAACAGATCAGCGATGGATTACTCTTCTGCAAATGCTAGCTTGTTTGCTCCTCTTCTAGTGTACGAGACTGCGAGGAGTACGTCCAACACTGAAGTGCTGGACGGGAGGTTCAATATGTCTTGGAAATTCGAAGTGGATCCCGGTTTCAATTATCTGATTCGTTTACACTTTTGTGAGCTTGAGTATGAGAAGCCGAACCAGAGAGTTTTTAATATCTACATCGACAATCGGACAGCAGCTAACAATTTTGATATTGTTGTTCGAGCAGGTGGGAAGAACAAACCCCATCATCAGGACTTTTTTGATCCTGTCTCAGCAAGGGTTAATACCCTTTGGATTCAGCTGGGGCCCGACAGGGAGGCGGGGGCTGCAATAACAGATGCCCTTTTGAACGGGCTTGAAATTTTCAAGCTGAGTCACAATGGAAATCTTGCCTCCGTATCGGGTAAATCGAGTTTGAACCAGAAGGACTCTCGAAGCAGAAGCTCAATAATTCTTATGGCTAGTATGGCTTCTGTTTCCATTCTTGCTGTTGCTTCTGTTGCAATCTATTGGGTCTTCAAACTCCGTGAAAGGAAACGTAAAGATTTGAAGAAAAGTGCTTCTGTTGCCATTCTTGATATAAATGCTAATGAGAAATGGTCAGCTGGGAAAAACCAAATTCAAAAGTGCTCTATTAGTGCCAGCAGACATGGGAAGGCATTTACACTGTCAGAGATTCGAGCAGCGACTAATGATTTTGATGAGAGTCTAGTGATTGGAGTTGGAGGTTTTGGGAAGGTTTATAAGGGGGAGATTGAAGGTGGGACCCTCACAGCAATTAAGCGGGCCAACCCACAATCCGAGCAAGGCCTGAGAGAGTTTGAAACCGAGATTGAGATGCTCTCAAAGCTCAGACATAAGCATCTAGTTGCCATGATCGGCTTCTGTGACGAGAAGAATGAGATGATTCTTGTTTACGAGTACATGGCTAATGGGACTCTGAGGAGTCATCTTTTCGGGAGCACTCTTCCTCCTCTTAGCTGGGAGAACAGGTTAGAAATCTGCATTGGTGCTGCTCGAGGACTTCATTACCTTCACACTGGCACGGAGAGGGGAATAATTCACAGAGATGTGAAGTCGACGAACATTCTTTTGGACAAGAATTTCGTAGCAAAGATGTCAGATTTTGGGTTATCCAAAACCGGTCCTGCTTTTGACCACACACACGTTAGCACTGCAGTGAAAGGAAGCTTCGGGTATCTAGACCCAGAATACTTTAGGCGGCAGCAGTTAACTGAGAAATCTGATGTTTACTCTTTTGGGGTGGTGTTGTTTGAAGTAGTTTGTGCACGAGCCGTTATAAATCCAACATTATCGAAAGGCCAGATCAATCTGGCAGAATGGGCCTTACGATGGCAAAGCCAGAGATCACTTGAAACAATCATCGACCCCCATCTCAAAGGGAAGTGTTGTTCAGATTCATTACAAATGTTTGGAAATATTGCAGAAAAATGCCTTGCTGATGAGGGGAAGAGCAGGCCTACTATGGGAGAAATTTTATGGCACTTGGAATACGTGCAGCAGCTTCAAGAAGGTTGGGTGAGAGCCAATGAGGAGTTTGATCGGGAAAACTTGTCGAGTGGTTGAACTTCTAGAAGTCTTGGAGAGAGCGGTTCTCGAGAGGGAAAAGAGCCTTCAAGCTCAGATGAAGAGAGCTTTTGCATAGACCCGGAAATGAAGGCAGTGAAAGAAACAGCAGTGAAAGTATCTGAGAAATGATGGCTAGAAATTGGGTTTCACAGGCATTGCTTGCAGTTACTTTAGGCCCTGTTTGGATCTTCTGAAAAAAGACAGTTATCTTCTGCCATATTGATTCTTTTGAATCTTTCCTTTTCTTGGGGCTTGTTAAATCCTACATTATTCTTGTATTCTTTACTGTGGTATTTGGAAGTATTTACTCGACCAGTTTCATGAAATACATAAGAGGTAAGGCCATGCTTGCTCTACACGATTTTGAATTTAGATCAAGTGTGTTGATTTTCTTTTGATCAAGGCCTGAAACTTTCTGTACTCTGAATTTTGTATCAAAGATACAAAAAAGACAGTTATTTTCTGCCATATTGATTCTTTTGAATCTTTCCTTTTCTTGGGGCTTGTTAAATCCTACATTATTCTTGTATTCTTTACTGTGGTAGTTGGAAGTATTTACTCGACCAGTTTCATGAAATACATAAGAGGTAATGCCATGCTTGCTCTACACGATTTTGAATTTTGATCTAGTGTGTTGATTTTCTTTTGAACAAGGCCTGAAACTTTCTGTACTCTGAATTTTGTATCAAAGAATCAGAAGTGAAATAAGCAAGTGGTGATTTTTGACAGGTCTCTCATCCGCGCCAAGAAGCTCACAGACCATGTAATCTGTGGACAAGCTCGAATCGGAGAAAAGGGGTAAGTGGGTAGCTCATTTTGGTACACGGGTGGGTACCAATTTTTTCAGCTTCTTATTAAAAAATCCGACCTTATTCGTGTCGTTCATATGAATGTGAATACGATTTTACTCCATTTAGCATCTTGATTTTTTCCCTACCGTGTTGCTTGGCCGGGTTGTTGGAGTGTTTTTTCTTTATTATTATCAGCCTTCTACCAGGCAAACCTTGTTTGGTTCTGATAAAATTGTTATTATTGGCATCAATAACATTAATAATTCTTTTTCTAAAGTTTACAAAAATGAGCTTCTCTCAACTTTTGTAATTAACATTACAAAAAGGTGACATGCAAGATAACCATAATTTTTATGTAAAAAATTTATTCAAATCAAAGGGAAAAATCATTGGGCTTGAGATCCCAAATAGATAATATCTGATGAGAATACAAATATGCATGGAAGAAAAGCTTACCACTCGAAGAAATAGGGAAACTGATTATTTAGCTCACTATTCTTTTGAGATACAAAGCAATATTTTATCATCATTAAATTCTGTGATATAAAATCTTTGTAAATTGGGCTTATATTTTAATAGTTTTCAGTTGTATTATGTAAATACATTACCTTAATTTAATAGTCAAGCTAAGCCCTTTGATTCCCAAATGTTTTGGATTTTATGCCTGTGATTACTAAACATAATTTATCCACCCACTTGTAAATGCTGGCCATGAATAGAAATTTATTGGTATTAGATTTTTTGATAACGATATTTTTTAATATTATAATAAAATTGTAAT
>JAODPA010125937.1:0-17459 GCA_025585075.1 Nepenthes mirabilis
TAAAGTTACAAATAAATAAATAAATATTAATTCGTTATATTGAGTCACACAAAATATATCCATATAAAACTATTTATACTCCGTACTTCAAATAATCACTAAAATCGTTTCGAGAGTAGCTGATTATGAGTCTGTCCATGTATATTAGATAGAGTTCATATTCAGCTGATTCTGTTGAACGTTGTCCTCCTAGAGATTTTTTTGATATTTTCTGATATACCAGTTGCTCAGGGTATACCCTAGCATTATATGTTCTAACTCCAAGTCAAAATACTTGGAGTTAAAACATAGATTTTGTAAATTTTTTCTCCCTTTAATCCAAAATACTTACTTACCAAAAAAAATAATCACTAAAATATTTTTGCTGCCAAATAATTAATTACCATCCTCAAATAACAAATTAATGCCCTTGAATTCATATTTTCCCTCAAATTTCCGTGCTACAACACCGCAAAGGACATGCTGCCCTGCATAGGAGCCACTCCCGCTCACTATGAACAATGCTCAAGAACCAGAAAGAATAGACCCATGCCCCTGTTTTGCTGTTTCAACGCCTGGTTTTGATTTTTGCTCAATTTTGAGTTGTTCAGAAACATTTGACACAAAGGACTTTTCAAAATCATCAATATCATCATCATACAACTGTTAGTGCCAAATTTACCCATGAAATATTGCGAATTGACCCAATTCATGAAATTTTCCAAGCCCCTGTTTTTGTACCGACTTTGTATTTTTCTCAAATTTGACCATATGAGAAAGAGTTAGCACAAGAGGATGAGCATTCAAGATATTAGAGAGGGATAAGATCATGGAATAATTAGAAGATTAAAGAATTACTTACACAAATTCATTATCTGATCTTTTCTTCCTCTGTTTTCTAAACCTCTTCTCTCTCTTATCATTCTTAGATTTTACCTTCAATTCATACAATTTTATCTCCAATTCGATTGGTATTTATAACCTGTCAATCCTAATCCACCTCATGCTGCATTTGTTGTAATTTGATTGTTCTAATTCCACCTAATTAAACCTAAACTTGAGACATCTCTAGTAATCCTCCATTTTGTGCCACTTAACAATCTACATCAATACTTCTCATAATTTCACCCAAGTGTTGCTGTAATTCTTGAGCTCTGCCAGATGTGATCTCTTTTTTCACACCACACAGTTTTGTTTTTCAATACCACCAATTTCATCCCTCCTTGCTTCTCTTTATTATTATTATTGTCGTTATTGTTGCAATTACTGCTATTATTATTGTTTTTGTTATTATTTTTTAAAAAAATTCATAGTTCCACTTAAATTCATTCAAATAGCAATTTTCAAATAATAGTTAGTTTAAACAGAACACAAATAGATTAAAAATTCAATATCTTACAATACTAATCTATTTTCTCTTGTTCAAGAATTGATATCTCTTAGCCTTTTATGGCTCTCGTTACTATTCATTACTAATTTTTACATTAGCTGGATGTCAAGAACACCTTCTTACATTGAGATCTTTACAAAAAAGTTTATCTTGAGTAACCACCAGTATTTGTTGCTCATGGGAGTTTGGTCTCATTTTTTAGTTGAAAAAGTCATTATATAGCTTGAAATAGTGTCTGTGGACTTGGTTCAGTAGGTTCAATAAATTTGTTTTTGAATTTGGTCTCATTTGTTGTGGAAGTGATAATTTTATGTACTATTACACATTCTAATGTAGGGTGTATTCTTCTTATTGTATATGTAAATGATATTGTGATCACTAGTAATGATGAGAAGGGTATTATAGATCTTAGAGTGTTTTTCAGTGTTGATTTTAAACTAAGGACCTTAGGAGTTTACAGTGATTTCTCGTCATTGAGGTTACAAGGTACTGTCATGACATATCCCTCTTACAAAGAAATTATACATTTTATTTATTTTGAGATATGGTTATGCTTGATGCAAAACCGTGTAGTGCACCAATGGATTCAAGAATGAAGCTTTTATTGGAAGATGGGGAAATCTTTGCTAAGCTAAAAAGATATCATCACTTCGTTGGAAAATTAAATTATTTGGCTGTAACCCGACCGGACATCATATTCCCTTGTAAGTGTGGTAAGTCAATTTTTGTCTTCTCCATGTGCTCTAAATTAGGAGGCTGTCATGTATATACTTAAATACCATAAAGCTTCACCAAGACGTGGCCCACTTTATAGTGAACTCGGCCACACTTGAGTAGGAGGGTTCTCTAACGCTAACTGAATTAGATCACACCGCAAGTCCATGACAAGATATTGCATGTTTATTGGGGGCAATGTGGTATCATGGAAGAACAAGAAATAAAATGTAGTTGTTTAGTCAAGTGTTAAATTAGAATATCATGTGTTGACCCAAGTCACATGTGAAGTGATATAGCATATACTATTACTTGATTCACTTGGATGTAACAGTTTCGAACTATCTGAGTTATTGTGAGATAATCAGACAGTGATTTATATAGCGTCAAATTTAGTTTTCCACTAATGTTCGAAGCATATAAAGGTGGATTGTCACTTTATATTCATGAGAAGGTACGATAAGGCCTTGTTCATGTTTACCACGAGAAAAATTGAGATCAATTAGTTTATATGTTCCCTAACTCTTTAGTTAGATGTCGAGTGAAGTACATTTATGACATGTTGGGTATGATTAACATCTATACTCCAATTTGAAGAGAAGTATTAGAATAGTAAACCCTAGTGAAAGGTATTTTAATCCTATATAATGTTGTAAATGTGTCTATATATTGTACATTCTCATAACCCTCGGTGATAAGGGGGTTTTCACCAAAATTGCTCTTTTTTCCTTCAATTAACACACAAGTGCTACCATCCGAAGATCACTCATCACAACATATGTTATCTTTGCCGAAAATTAAGCCTTCTTTGGGGAATCTTATCTTCAAGAGGAGAGTTCATTGCAAAATAAGATTAATATGAGCCTTGAGGATCAACTAATCCAGATTAAGCAACCTCTACCGAAAACCCAAAATGTATCCACAATCAATTTTTCTAGTTTCTCCATTAAAAGGACCTTTGGAATCTCATTTTTGGATTCTTAGTCACGTCCTAAACCTTCTCATCTTTCTCCTTCACTTCCCAAAACTGCTCAATAATGAGAAAACATGGAAGGATACTTCTACTCAGCTACTAGTCTATTCAAGATGGAGAGTTGAGCCTAAACTGATGCCAGTCCTGGGCGCTGATCCGATGACAAGTAATGAAAGAAGCTTAAATTTCTCTACCATAAGACCTTTCTCTCACGGAATTCATGGACGTTGATATACTTGCGGCGATTAGGAAGGGCACAAGGAAGTACACATAACATCCCATGGCCAACTTTATTTCGTTTTATAGATTTTTCTATGAAAAAAAGCCTCCATAATAAAATACTTACTATAAAACCCCACAAACATTTCAAGAGGCACTTAGGATTAAAGAGTCAAAAGAGGCTATAAGTGACGAAATGAAGGCACTAAAAAAAATGAGACATAGGATTTAGTCAAATTGCTAAAGCGAAAGAAACTAGTGGGATTAAAATGGGCATATTATTTAAAATACTATGTGGATGGGATTTTAGAACGATACAAAACAAGACTTGTGGCCCCGGTGTTATCTCAAACATATGGAGTGGACTACATAAAGGCTTTTGCACCAGCTAATAAAATGAACACCATTGAAGTCTTGTTGTCCGTGGTTGATAACTTCCAATGGCCCTTGGAGCAACTTGCTAATAAACATGCCTTCTTGCATGTTAATTTAGAAAAGGAAGTCTATATAGAGGTGCATCCGAGCTTCACTACAATTTTCAAAACTGACAGTGTGTACGTTGAAGAAAGCTCTATAATGGTTAAATAAATCCTTTAGAGCATTGTTTGGAAGATTTACCAATGCAATGAAAAATATGAACTTGAAACAACCACAAGATGTATTATGCTCTACATCAAGAAATAAAAAAAAACAGTAAGATTATTGTTTTGATTGTTTATATTGATGATATTATTGTA
Organism: Nepenthes mirabilis; assembly: GCA_025585075.1. Taxonomy (NCBI): domain Eukaryota; kingdom Viridiplantae; phylum Streptophyta; class Magnoliopsida; order Caryophyllales; family Nepenthaceae; genus Nepenthes; species Nepenthes mirabilis. The sequence continues at coordinate 4,013 of JAODPA010125937.1, forward strand.
ATTGAAGATGACTTTGATAAGATTGAGAAACTCAAGAAGCAAATGGCACGAGAATTTGAGATAAAACATTAGGGATGCTAAAATATTTTGGGGAATTAAGGTGGCATGCCAAAAAAAGTACTTTTTTGTTCCCAACAAAATTACATTCTCGACTTACTACAAAAAATGGGGATGCTAGGATGTAAGCCCATCGAAACTCCCGTGGAACAAATCATAAGTTAAGAGAAACTATTAAAGATGCATTGGTCAATTGGGGGAGGTGCCAAAGGTGAGTAGGAAACGCCGTCTATTTGTTCCATACATAGGTCGACATAGCTACACGATAAGTATGGTAAATTAGTTCATGCACTGTAACAACCCAAATTCTCGAAGATAGGAAATTTCAGTCACCAAGTCCTTATAATCGTTGACCGAAAAATGTAATAAGAAAAGTAAATCGGTTTTAAGTTGAAATCAAGTTCGGTCCTTCCTTAATGGAAATCCAGTCCGGATTTCTATGGAAATCTAGTCCGGATTTTCTTGAAAAGGGAGTCCGAAATACCCTTGAAAAGAAATCCGGATTTTCCTTGATGAAAATCAAGTCCAGCCGTGTAAGGCCGAGGTAGCCTGCCGGAGTGTCTTTGTTGTTGGTAAAGCCAAAGTTGATCCGGTCAACAAGGGTTGACCGGAAGTCATGTAAGAATAATTCGGTAATGGCCCAGAGTACAAAACATAGAGAATCCCCGACGTCGAGTCAAAATAATACGTTAAGGATGGTAATCTGGTCAACGAGTATTGACCGGAATGTGTAAGGGGAGGAGTACTCCGGTCGACGTGAAATGTTGGCCAGGAAACGTAAATGGGGGGAAAGACAGGAAAAAGGAAAGTGATTCGGTCAACACCAGTTAGTTGACCGGGATGCGTAATCAGAAAACCACTATAAATAAGGAAACCGAATACGATGAAATAAAAAATTAATAAGGAAACTGTGTATAAGGAAATAACCGGTAAGGAAACCTTGTAATAAAGAAACCAAATATAAGAAAATAATATATAATAAGGAAACATTATAATTAGAAAACCCTAAGAATTTGTCAAACCCTAACGACGGCTACCAGGCCCAAGGGCCTATATATAAGAATTAGAGACCGGGGAAAAGGGGCACTTGAGAGGGCTTGCTAGTAGGGGAAAACCACAAGTTCAATGCGAAATAAAGAAATTCAAGTAAGATACTCACCCCTGTTTTTTAAAACTCATGATTATGCATGATTTCTACGCTAGTATATCTGATATTTTATGAACTTATATGATGTTATTCAGTTCCTTTTTTTAATCTGATGCTTGAGGTATGATTATTGTTCGATAATTACATATTTAAGGAAAAGACTTCATGATGTTTGATTTTGTTCTGTCGGGAGAATAATCTTCTGTCGATTTAAATGAACTGTGATAATTGCATCATTAAAGAAAAGAACTCCGTCCAAAGAACTCCGATCTTTCTATGAACAAAGTAATCCGTCCTCTTTTGAAAAGTACTCCGGTTTTAAAGAAAAGGAATTTCGGCCCTTACGTCTTTAAAGAGCACTCTGTCCGTTTAAGGAAAAGAGCTCCGGACTGTTGATGAAAAAGCACTCTGTCTTTTGTTAAAGAAAAATCACTCCGGATTTTTAGAGCGTCGGATTTTAAAAGAAACAGAACTCCAGCTTTTAGAGCTTCGGCTTTTAAAAGAAAAAGAACTCCGGATTTTAAAGAAAAGTCACTCCGGTTTTAGCACTCCAGATTTTAAAGAAAAGTCACTTCGGCTTTAGCACTCCGGGTATTAAAGAAAAGTCACTCCGATTTTAGAGATCTGGATTTTAAAGAAAAGGCACTCTGGCTTTTAGAACTTCGGCTTTTAAAAGAAAAAGAACTCCGAATTTTAAAGAAAAGTCACTTCGATTTTAGCACTTCGGGTATTAAAGAAAAGTCACTCCGATTTTAGCACTCCAAATTTTAAAGAAAAGTCACTCCGGCTTTAGCACTCCGGGTATTAAAGAAAAGTCACTCTGGTTTTAGAGATCCGGATTTTAAAGAAAAGGCACTCTGGCTTTTAGAGCTTCGACTTTTAAAAGAAAAAGAACTCCGAATTTTAAAGAAAAGTCACTCCGATTTTAGCACTCCGGATTTTAAAGAAAAGTCACTCCAGTTTTATCACTCCGGATATTAAAGAAAAGTCACTCCGATTTTAGCACTCCGAGAATTAAAGAAAAGTCACTCTGGTTTTAACACTCCGGATATTAAAAAAAAGTCACTCCGATTTTAGAGATCCGGATTTTAAAGAAAAGGCAGTGTGGCTTTTAGAGCTTCGAATTTTAAGAAAAAGCACTCCGGATTTTAAAAATAAAAGCACTCCGGATTGTGAACAGAAAAGCACTCCGGATTTTGAACAGAAAAGAACTCCGAAATTTGAACAGAAAAGTACTTAGGATTTAGAGAAGAAAAGTACTCCAGATTTTGAAAAGAAAAGTACTTCGAATTTTGAAGGAAAAAGGCTTCCTGCTTTGACGAATATGACATCTAACTTTTGATCAAATAATCTTTGACTTTAAGGTGATTAAAGGTTATGGATTTCAACTGATGAAGTTAAGAACAAAGGCTTGAAGAACAAGAAAAATGTATTAATCCGGACAACAAGTGGAACTCTATGACTTTCGACTTCCGAACTATAATGTATGGCCATGAAAAGATATGAACCATGAACCGAGTCTCCTTTAAACTTGCTGTTAAAGATGGATGAAGGATATTGGAGTGACACTCGAGGATTGCCTACTGGGCCACGGGAGGGGACTTCTGGTGGCATAAGAACTTGGACTATGGCCCCGTATGCCGGGTTAAAAGCATTACCTCCCGCCCCGGGGAGGTTGTGGGGTTACATACAATCCGTCATCGATATTGTCCGCTCCCGTTCGATCCCTAAAGATGATAAGAATTTTTAATAGTTTTATGAGTTTTAAATAAGATAAGATAATAAGAAAAATACTAAGGAAATTCCGAACTAAAGACGTGATGGTTTTCATATGGTACGTTATGTTCGCTTATATATATATATATGTATATTTATGTTCTCTGTTTTCTGCATGTACTAACTCACTCTTATTGTTTTCAGATGACGAAAGGCTCATGGAGGACGAAGTTGAGTAGGACATTATGGTGTAGCCAAATAGTTCGGTTGGCCGGAGCTGATTAAATGAAGAGCTTGTTTAATTATTTTGATATTTTGTGGAAACTTGTAAAACTGTTCCGCTGTTTTAACTTATCAATGTTAGCTTGTTTCTGTGTTATGAATAAAAGTTATAATTTTTAGTAAGCATCTCAGGACAATTAGGTTCGGCTAGCATTAGAGTTGGCCGGACAAGTTTGAAATCAAAACCGGTAGGCCAGCTTTATACAGTTCAGCCTCATGAGATCCTGTGTAAAAGAAAAGAAAAATTTTTATGTCCAGTAATATTATTTACTTTTTAGACCTGACGGCGACTGTATTGTATAATTAAATACGGGCCGTCACATGCACTCTTTAAGAAAGTGCAATTAGGGAAACTATATTAGGGAAACTATATTATAGTTCTTATAGTACTTGAAATCCATTCCAGGAAAAAGTAATTTCTTCTAGAATAACAAAGAACTTAGTATGGTTGCAAGTATAGATGTAGATTGGGCAAGATTAGTAGTAGATTGGGGGTCAACATTTGGATATTGTACTCCCCCATGAGGGAACCTCGTAACTTGGAGGAGTAAGAAACAAGCAGTGATGGCTAGATCGAGTGTTGAAATTGAATTTCAGGCCATGGCACTTGGTATTTGTGAACTTCTATGGCTTAAGATTATTGTAGAAGATTTGGGTATTTTGTGAGAAGGACGCATGAAATTGTACTGTGACAAACAAATTGACAATTAATATAGACCATCACCATTACAACATGACGAATCAAGCATATAGAATTGAATTGTCACTTTATCAAATTGATGTTAGATAGTGGTCTAATCTACACCTCCTATGTTTCTGAAAATTGCAACTCGCAAACATCCTCACTAAGGGGCTACTGAACTGATTGTTCCAATAAAACACAACCAAGCTGTGCATGGACAGTATTAGCATTCCAACTTGAGGGGGAGTGTTGACATAGCATTGGCGTATCATTGAGGACTTGGCGAATTGGATTGAAAATTGAATGAGCTTATTTGACTCAACAACCAAAGGGGCGATTGGCAAGTAAAAGATTTGATTGATTAGGAAATTGACAATTGTAACTTTCATTTAATAGTATTGCTAGAATCTTGCCAATGTTGAACTCTTTCCCAATATATTGCTAGAATCTTGCCATCTTAATAATAGGATGTTCTCTAGAGAGGCTTATTCATTTTCTTATGATTTCTAGATTGATGGCAAAGTAATGATATATTGTAAAGTGTGATATCAATAATAGACATGAAATATTCTTACTCTTCTACAAGTTATTTGTAGCTTTATTTTTATATTACAAAGCCCTTATCATGGTTTGAAACTCAAACCTTTAAGTCACAAAGGAGCAAATTCACTATTATGTCAAGGTACCTTTGGATTCATTTTTACTAATGTTTGTGTTAATTTGTTCTTAAGAAAACATTTGGGTATGATCCTACAAAATTGAATCAAAATAAACTGTCTAAGATAAATATATGAATAATATATATGAAAGTTTAAGTGTGAAATATAACTGTACGTGTGAGAATAATTATAATCAAAATAAATGAAAGTATATGTATATATGGTATTACTCACTTGAGAACTCTATTTTGGGTGAGAACAGAGAGTCTAACTTCTAACCTTCAAATTGGAATGGACAGCTGAGATTTAAACATCTTGAGATCTAAACCAATATCTGAGACGATCGCTTTCCTTTCCCCCCCTTCATTCCCCTTATCACATCTCTTATCCTCTACTGGCATTAAACCTTGTAGTGTTTGGGCCTTAGAGGCTGAGTGTTTCATTCTGCCAATACAGCCACCATGAATTGGATGATAGTCCTACAGTTACATTACACCTTTTAGACATATTTTAGAAAGCCATTATGTGAGGGTATTTAGCAGCAAGGTTCTTTTATTCACTTTAATAAGAGCTGAATAATGTATATTTTTTTAGAAATTTTTAGCTCATTTTGACTAGTATGGTACAGAAAAAATAGGTTATCCAATGTATTTCAAAATAATTTAAAATAGATTTGACTCTATATGCTTTTTAAAATCTTTGTTTATTGTCTTTATTGTAACTATTTTCTTGAATGCATGAGTATATATATATATATAAATGTTAGATGTACAGGCTTTTTCTGTCAAAAATATAACATACATTTCAATTAGTTTGTTAGATGTGCGGCTCATATTTATGATTCTTTTGTTGTTGGATGATTTTTTTAATGTCTATTTTAATGCAAGGTATATATCTGTGCACATTTTGTGGGTTTATGGGTGGTATGTATGCGTGTGTATGTGTGTATATCTTTTAATCTTAGCCATCAATCTTAGAGTATTGTCCTCATGTGAAGGTGGGGAATTTCTCCATTTATAGGGAGTGCTTACGTGAATCTTCCTATGTATTACATTTAAGGGTTTCTATTCTCGGTTTTATTTTTAAATGAGTAGGTTTAATATATCTGATCATACTTCCTCTTTGTTTTTTTGGCTTATTATGTTGAACTTGCTTTGTCCTTCCTTTATGTTGGCCTTATATTAATGAAGTATTTGTTGTCTTCTTCTACCCAAGATTTTTTAACTCATCAAACTGAATTCAGCATAGATGTTATGAACTTATGATTATAATAGTCCAAAATTTTCAGAAAATAGGAAAGCTTCCATATCTCAGGAATATAATCCTTGTTGTTTTATTTTCCAGATATGTGACAATGTTAAACTCTCCCTCTTGGCTCTTGGCACCAATGAATGTGAAATGTCTGAATAAAATTGATACCTATTGCATCTTCATTTGGGACATAAGTCCCACCAAATGTCTGAATGAAATTACCTAACTTTCCTATAGTGTATCCACTTGAGCTTTTCTCTGTTGTTGATGTATCCAATAACTCACCTCCTGTGACATTCCGTATTTTCTGCCGAAAATCTGGCAAAGTCTCCTTTGTAATACGAACGTCGACCAAAACTACAAAACCTGTACATCAAGTATATAACCTTAACGTAAACAAAATTTCATATAAAACTACTCCAACTCATCCAACAACAACAACAATATCCCAACAAGTTTTACAGGACCCAAATGCCACAATAAACAAGAGTGGCACCGACATTGTAACTCCGGTACGATGCCGGTTAAAAAAGGATACCAATTAGGAACCCATTTGTAACAATGAAGAATACCTGCGGAAACTACTACATCGATCAATAGACATAACATATCTATACATGACCATAAATATCAAATTAATATTTCAACATTCATGCCTTGATCAAAATAACAAAAAAACAAATCCTCGAAAGCTCTTTAGTATAATCAACTATCTAATCTATGCTCACGATCTATCCGAACTCATCGGGCATGAGGGCTTGCTCATCTGGAAGGAAAGGAAACCAAGAGTGAGCTAACAGCTCAATAAATGTATCATAACATAAACGATAAATAATATAGATGAGGATAAGCAAGAAAAGGCATAAATATGAAAGAGATACATAAACAGGAATATGATCAAGTATGCTTTGGTACACAGTTTACTTCTATTTGGGATTAGAATTTATACATAATTATTAATCTTTGCGGACAAGCATCAGTAGGCCTTACTAATAAAAGGTGTGGGAGGACAAGAAAATGATCATGACACCCCGCATAATCTAAGGTCACATGACGTAATCAACGTCTAATATCGATTTCCAACATAGGCATTGATTGGCCAACATAGGCCTAGCACCACGTGGCATAGCATATGCTACCCTTACCTCCCGCGGTTCAGAGGCAGTTATCGTCCTTTTACAATAATATCCTAAGGCTTGATAAGAGCATTACCCGCTTCAGTAAGCGACCAGGATACGTGGCTAGAGAAATCCTTGAGTCTCCACTATGATACTCATATCATACCCAAGAATATCACTCATCGTAACATAGTCCATGGTCCTAGTTTCATTATTCATATTCATTTGAGGGAAAGTCCATCATATCCAATTTAATTCACAATATCTCCATTCGGGAGATTCAAACGCTCACATATCACATTGTGGGCTTTCCTTCAATCACATATACGATCACAAATTCGATTACATTCTTTCCATTGGACTTAAGTCTTTTCTCAAGTCAATTCGAATACACAAATGTTATATTGCATAGGGAGGGTTAGAGTTCCTTACCACATTATACAAACTTTCACTTTGGGGTCCTCCGGAATACCTTTCTTTACAATCGGAGAACAAACATATATTTTCAAGGCTTACAATTACACATAAACAATTAGTCATAACTCACATAATAATTTATCACGATGGAAGCATGCAAAAATTATATTTATTCTCGGGTGAACAGTGTCAGGGTCGCTTTAGAGCGTTTGGACATCGCAAATGGGTCGATCCTTGTGAATTCGAACACCCGGCCAAAGTATATGCATGATTAGGACATGATAATTCATATTTTAGGGTCATTTTGGCATTTAATCGAAGGGAAAATGGGAGAACCCGAGCAGGCTATGGGTTAGGGGTCGATCCTTGTGAATTCAACCACCCGGCCAAAGTATATGCATAATTAGGACATGATAATTCATATTTTGGGGTCATTTTGGCATTTAATCGAAGGGGAAATAGGAGAACCCGAGCAGGCTATGGGTTAGGGTTTGGCAAAGCCAAACCTGGTCAAACGGAGGGTAAAAACGGATAATAAACCATAGATACTTTAAGTAATAATCATGGGTTACATATTTCTATGATTTGGGTGGGTATCGGTACAATAATACCCGATGGAGAACAAATAAAAATTGAAAGAGAAGATAAAAAGAGTATGAGAGCACTTGTCTTAATTCGATCTACAACCTTTGTAACTAGCTCTTAGACGGATTCGAACTCCACGACCTCGATCTCCTCCTTTCTCTCTCCTGTTCGTCTCTCTCTCTCTCTCCCTCTGGGTTTTGTTCGTGGGAAAATGAAAAATCTCAAAGCAGGTTGCGTATTTAAAATGACTTGGCCCTCGAGCGTCAAGCGAGCGTGTAGCGAACGTAGGCTCACTGCCCGACTGCACTCAAGCGCTTAGAAAATGTGCAGCGAGCGCTGCGCCACTGGATTTTGTGCTCGAGCGTAGGCTCGAGCGAACAGCAGACGCAGTGCTGCTGGGCAGCACTTCAACAACAAGAGCCCAGTTTTTCCTTGATTTTTACTTCCGATACATTTATTTTCGCATACAATAAACCTAATATTGATTATTATTATATTAATTACCTCCTTTTTATTATGTTTTAGATCTGTAACCTCACACCTCCACTTTTCCTTTCTGCACTCATACACTGCTGCATTAACAACAAAATCCCTGCTAACCTCTTGCTGCAGAAATTCCCAACCCACAAAAATCTGTTTGCTCAAATACTGAGAACAGAACTGTCAGAATATTCTTCATTTTTTGTTTCTTGGAGAGATCCATATCGTAACTCAACTTTAACACAGCTATAGTTTCTGTTCGTTTGGGCAATTCATGCCAACAAATTTCTGGGATGTCCAACATCTCTAGTTGTTTGGTGATATTAAATACTTTGAGATGATGGAATGCACATATGAGTTGGGTTGGTATATACATGTATAATATTCATGACCTGCAAATAGTCAATTTTTTTAAGAGAGAAATTGGCAGTGGTTCCATGAGCTGAGAAAAATGCATATCTTGGCTTTTATTTTGTGCTTTTTAGCAGTTTTTTTTTTTTTCAGGATTCAGCACTTCTGATCTTATTTTGTTAATTTGTGCTAGCAATAACTTTCAAGTTTATTTATTGTCATAATGTTTTGTCAGATTTTAAAGAAGGAATTTCCCAATGGCATTGATATCATCTACAAGTCAGTTGGTGGTAAAATGTTTGATCTCTGCATTAATGCGTTGGCAATCTTCGGTCAGATTGATTGTTATTGGAATGATATCTCAAGTCTGTGATATGCTTCTTTTTTCACTGGTGGATGCCAGGTCATTTGTTGGTGTTGCTGGCTTCCTACTTGCTGTCTCCATTATTTTCTAAATATTTTTAATTATTTAATTTTAGACTTCATCTTGTCCTCTCCCATGCGCTAGATCTCTTTTGTCTTTTATTTTATTCAATGTTTTCAGAAAAAAAATATACTCTCACTCACAACTTCTTTTGCTGCTTAAAATTAGATAAAAATAGAGAGGACTCCTATGTGGACTTCTTGTTCGTTACTTGACAGGTCTTCTAATTGAAGTTGTTCTTCTTGCCTTTTTAGCTAATTTTTGAGCCAAAAAGGCAAAATTTTGATATCATTATGGAAATGTAAACACACATACATGAGTGTAATCTCGCACCTATACAACACACATGTATGTTGGCATATTTGTACGATTGTGTGCATGCTATATCTATTATATGTACATTTGTACTATGTAGCCTTACCCTTGTGTTATAAAGAAGTCTCCATTAAACACGCTTAAATACATGCATGTGCTTTGCAATGTTGGAGCCTTGCACATTAAACTAATTTATGTTATGCATAACTTGGCTTGTTGGCTGGAATTTTCCTTCTTTGGGCTCATTCGGGTTATGGCCTCCGCAAATGCCATTTGTAGTGGGAAAAGAACTGGAACAGCGAGAATTTTTTTAGTAATTAAAACACATCATGTAGATGTTATGTGCATGCATATATACGTGCATATTATAGAAGGGAAAGAAAAGAGAAGTGAGTGGGAAGTTAGGTGGCTACATAGAGGAAAATATGAGAAAACTTTTTCACAAATACACCCAACCCTCATATCTAGGGTTGGGTGTATTCGCAAATATTATAGTCTTATATATAATTTATATGATGATCAAATTATCCTTACATATAAAAACCACAGTCTAACATTTTCCTATAAGTTGTATCATAGGTATTTATTATACCTAACTTTTTATAAATATATACTCCAATCAATGACATGTTGAAAATATCTTCTAACAAGTCCCCAATCCTCACCCATCAGATGTTGAAAGATAAGACTAGTATAATCTAGCTGGCAGCTTGATTACATACTATAATTTACACGATGCGAAACTCCTACACCTAAGTGCACCTAGTAATTGTTTAAGTTACATTGCTTCACATGTAACATGTTCTATTGCTCATATTTTTCATTAATCTTGATCTAACTACTATATTTTGTTTCTTACTTTTCTAGGATTAAGGTTGCCTTAAAAAAAAAAAAAAAACACTAGCTTGTAGCCAGATTTTAATTGTATACTGCCTTGGCCCAACAAACATCTAAAAACCCTCGACCCAATGGTGATCATAATCACTATAAAGTAAGCCTTATCTTGGTTTACTATTGAGATATCTCAAAATGAACATTACAATCTCCCAAAGTTGAACTTGATAAGGTGACATAAATTGACTTTGAACACTTGTTGAGAAGGCAATATCTATATGTGTCACAATAAGATAAATAAGATTCTCAAATTCCAGCTTGTTAGGATTGTAGTGGTTTAGTAAATAGCTCCCTATCATTTGGAATTAATTCATACTTGGATACATGGGTGTATCATTGGGCTTTGCCCCTTTGTACTTATATCTTGAAACTAATCAAGTGATATTTCCTTTGTAAAAGTAAGATGCCATGAAGTACATAGCCACTTCAATATTGTGTAATTATTGCTAACTCCTATATTTTTGTTTGAAACCACTTTTGATCTTTCTATTAATGTTGGTGTCAATAACCATTGTATTATCCATATATGAAAATATCTCTATTAGTATCGATCGTGCCCCTATCAATATCAGACAATATGTATTAGTATCAAATATATTATTAAAAAATTTTTAAAAATTATAAGTTGATAAGAAAATATTTGTAATATATTGGTTAAATATTGAGCATATCAGTTGATATTTTAAATATCGATCAATATATCACACACATCCAACACTAGAATGATGTTAGAATATAGAATGATCACTGCCAAAGCAGAAAATCCCAAATTTCGGTGTAACTTACAAGATCTATCAAACCAATATCATTGGGACTATTTCAAACCATGTATTGACTAATTTAACCAATAAATAAGCCTAAATCCTCTGAGAGCTTAGGTGGTTTCTCCAAATAAACCTTTTCATGAAAATTTTTGAAAATAACGCTAGAAGACATTAGAAGTTGCCCTAACTAAAAGTAAAAACACCAATACCATTTCTAAGTACATCTATGAAAAAAATGTATCCTAAATACTTTGCTCAAAATTTACTCTTTTGTGTCTATACATCGTGAATATAACATGCATGATCAATAATCCTTGGGGTAGAGAATATAATTGCTTTCCATGAGTAAAAAAACATAATGTGGAATCTCCCTCTAATGTATAGTTGATGGCATTCAACTGATGAGGCAACAAGGAGACAACACTAGTACACTCCAAAGGGTTTTTAGAAATCTTATTCAGAATAGAGTTGTTGCGACATCTAGACAGTTGATGAAGAACCCATGTTGGGATATAATCAAAGAAAAAGGAGCAGAAAAATACTAATGGGCATTATCACTTTCTAAAATATCTATATAGGTACAAAACTAATTTTAAATTTTAGTATAAAATGCACAAAGAATAGCAAATAACCGAAAATAATTTTTTAGTAACTTTTATCTAGTCGCGATAATAAATGACAACAATAGCACTAATTTAGATTAAATATGAGAAGTTCCTTTGACAACTAAGTGAACTACCTCAAAAGGAGTGGATGCTCATTTGTTGGTTATAGGTTAGCAATCTAATATGACTTATAAAACCAGTTAGTAATAGAAATAAGATGTGGACATTACCCTTTTAGGCTGAATATTAAGGGTAGAGCTAGTTTTCACTTAAGCTTAAGATGTATAGGAATGACACTGGAACAAATAATAGGTATTGGTCCTTCGTCCAACATATGGAGACCTCCTAACTCAAGCCAACCCCCTAGTAACAATCATTCTTGTTGTAAGTTCCTTATATTTACAACAAGTAGGGAAGAATGTAGTGTAACAATTATATAAACTGTATAATGATTAGAAGAGTTGAGAGACCAGATGTGGGATTAACTATATAAACAAGAACTTGTAGAGGATGAACCCAGCCAGAAAGTAATCGTAAATAATTCTCTGCCAACAAGATAGCAATTTCTTTCGAAAAGGTAGGATGGGCAGGAAGGGTGCTTTTTCAACATTAGAAGCTGTAGTGGTGTAATGACAGCAAGTTGTAGTTGGCTTCCCGAGTAACTTCTAGTGCTTTTTTGTTTGCAATTAACTTTACCCCAATGAAAACAAGTCAGTTTTGCATACCTGACTACAACCATCACCACAGCTTACTCCACAGCCAGTACCTCAGTCATTTGATGGTGCATGGCTCACAAAAGTTGTTTACCAAACTAAACCTATTATACAAAGCTTGATGCGTCATTGTCAACATGCAAAATCCAAGAAAGTACATTACTCGCAGTAGTCACCTCAGACCCCACAAAAAAAATTATGATTTAGTAGATTTAAATTCAAATCTTATCTGAGCAAGGGAACATGGAATGGCCTTTGATAAAAACATGGATATAAAGAAATTGGACATGCTATATTTTCTAAACAGAAAGATCATCCTACAAGTCCTTTACAAAATTTGTAAAACAGCCACCCTTTGCACCATTGAGTTAATCAATGGGAGTATTTGCACGAAATTAGGTTCTTGCCTTAATAAGGGATAGATTGAGAGCAGGAAGAATTGTCGATGAGTTTATCCTACTCATTGACTTCGCAGATAGCAAGTTGTATATTTTTCTTGCAATGCTAATAATTTTCCCCATTGAGTCGACAATTGATAATCTAAGGAGACTTGGTAGAAACAATCTTTGAATTAATACTTGTGATTCATTTGTTCCGTGTCAAGTGGCCATTAATAGTCGACAAGAAATCACAATACTAACTCAGTAGACAACAATAGAGAATGCAGATGATTTTTGCCAACAACCAAAACATAGCAAATTCACCAAAATTTCAGCCTTAACAGTAATAGATGGAAATCACAAAAAAAGACATCTAAAGATTGATGATCCATTTGCTTCATCCATAACGAACATGGAGAAGAGACGCAACTGCAGCAAGTGAAAGAGTAGAGGCAGGGGAGCCCCGAGCGACAGAGGAATGCAACCAAGTAAAAACCATAAATGTGACGACCTGAACCCTAAACACGAACCACTCAAATGTTTTTGTTTCTTTAACTACAACGGTTGATTTATACAAAAATTTCAAAATCAACTTTTAACTTATATT
>JAODPA010125948.1:0-17462 GCA_025585075.1 Nepenthes mirabilis
GATTTGTTAGACAAAATAGCGATCGAACAGACGACACACAGACCATAGAAGGATGAGAAGAAAATGAGAACAGGATGACAGAAAGTTTTTTATGTAAAAAATTCTTTTCAACTAAAAAAAAATTATGGGACACTAAGTCTACAAATAAATCTCACTATGTAAGTTTTCGGTTACACAAACCCCACGATATGAGGGTAGAAAACAAGAGCACAATTTCACTCACAGTTTTTCTCTTCACACACTCTCGCACATTTTTAATCACTTACAGTATACATATATATTGTTTGACAACCACGTTGTATGCATGACAAAACCTGTCACCATCAGTCTAAAGATGCTCTGCAAGTCATTATACTTTACACAGACGGTGCCTACTCTACAGAGATTGCGCCTGATCATCAGAGGTCGCATATGCTCTACGATAATCATTCTTCTGAGCTGGCGTGCTCAGTTGTTTCTAGCTCTCCTGCTGACGTCAGTATCGGCCCTTAACAAGCTCTCAGATCTTAACAGAGACTTAAGTTTTTATCGAAATCCTCAGGCCATGACTGTACACAAGTCCTCGGGTCATACTGTACACACTTCCTCAGACCTATACCGTTTTCTCTTGAGGATTGTCAACCATCCGTTGACTAACTTTTCCTCACAACCGGTTAATATCTCATTGATTGGCTTCTACTGTTCGGTCTTTTATCTGCGTTAAGTACTTGTGCCAAACTGTTCACAAGTCCTTGTGCCAAACTGTGCACAAAGACCTCATCCGTTTCTTTACCTCGACTATTTCCTACAAGTCAGTTGTTTCCACAACAGAGTGATCATATACCTAACAAACTTTCCCTCACGACTATGAAAAAATCATATTCGATAAACTAGCCAAACTGCAACAGACTTTAATTTTTTTTGGTAGAACCTTGATCATCATATCTGACCAATTCTCCTCTGTTCGGACTTTTTCAAGTGACAATAATCCAGCATCTGTAACATCTCTCATTCAATGAAATCGAATATCAATATGTTTCGAGCTCGAGTAGAATGAGAAATTTTTACAAAGATGTATAGCACTTTGACTATCGTAAAGCACGACATACTTATCTTGTTTGAAATCCAATTCTTGGATGAACTTTTTTAGCCACAGTACTTCTTTGCTAGCCTCAGTTATTGCAATAAATTCTGCTTCAATCATTAAGAGGGCAATACACTTCTACAACTTTGATTGCCAGGAGACTGCTCCTCTGGCAAATTTGACTAAATATATCTATGTGGACTTTCTAAAGTTAACATCACTTGCCATGTTGATATCCATGTATTTGACCAGGTGAAGCTTATCATCTCCAAAGCACAGACACAACTTAGAAATCCCACTGAGATACCTCATTATCCATTTCATCGCAGACAGTAATCCCTTCCTGGATTCGACACAAATCGACTAACTATACCGATAGCATACGTAATGTCCGGCCTTGTGCATACTGCCACGTACATCAAGCTACCTACGACCAAAGAGTAGGGTATGCTCCTCATGCTGGCTTTCTCAGCATCTGAGGTCGGATACTGCGCACTACTCAACTAGAAGTGACTTGCCAACGGTGTACTTACTGGTTTGGATTTGTCCATGTTAAAGTATTAGAGTACCTTCTCAATGTATCTCTCTTGAGACAGCCATAATTTCTTATTCTTGCGGTCGCGAGATATTCTGATACCAAGGATCTACTTTGCCGGCCCCAAATTCTTCATAGCAAAGGACTACCCAAGCTGCTTGTTCAGTTCCTTTATCCGAGCGCTATTTTATCCAATTACCAGCATGTCATCCACATAGAAGAGGAGAATGATAAAATCGTCATTGGAGAATTTCTGCACCAAGGCATAGTGGTCAGAAGTAGTCTTTTAGTATCCTTGACCAACCATGACAGATTCAAACTTTTTATACCACTATCTTGGAGCCTGTCTTAATCCGTACAGGCTTTTCTTTAAATGACATACCAGATGTTCCTTTCCCTTAATTTGGAAACTCTCTAATTGCTCCATGTAAATTTCTTCATCAAGATTATAATGGAGAAATGTCGTTTGGACATTTAACTGCTCCACTTTCAAGTTTAGAGCAGTAGCGAAACCGAGCACCATTCTTATTGAGGATATTTTTACAATTGGAGTAACTATTTTATTGAAATCAACCTCCTTTCGCTGGTTAAATCATTTTACTACCAACATCGCATTGTACCTCAATTTTGAGGTACTCTCATCCATCTTCAAACAGAATATCCATTTATTCTTGAGTACTCGTTTCTCCTTTGACAATTCTGCCAACTCAAATGTATAGTTCTCATGCAAAGAATCGATCTTTTCCTTCTTGGCTTCCATCCATTCATCATTATCATCATACATCACTGCCTCTTCAAAGATTTTGGACTCACCTCCATCAGTGAGTAGGACGTACTTACTGGACAACAGACGTACGGATGGTCGTCTATCCCTTGCAGATCGTTGGGCAATAACCTCCTTGAGCGGTTGAGGAAAAACGTCATTCATGTCTTCGGGCGTTATAGCCATTTCTTCTTCGCCATTCATCTCGGTAACACCTAGGCCCCCATTGCAAGGTGATACTAGTCGAACAATATCAGTAATCATCTTGTCTGTTCGACCGGTGTCAGATAACGCCTTCTTCCCTTTACAAATATTGTTAATGATCTCCTCTTCAATAAAAATCATATCCCGTGATAAGACAATTTTTTTCTCTACTAGGTCATAAAATCTGAATCCCAGGTCATCTTTTCCATAATCTAGAAAGACGCACTATTTTATCTTTGGCTTTAACTTGATCCTTTCATTTTTGAGACTATGTACAAAAGTCTTGCTCCCAAATACTCAAAGATGGTCATAAAAAGACTCATTTTTCGTCAATATCTTCTCTAGCACTTCACCATTCAAAGGTTTACTGGGCGACCTATTGATATTATAGGCCGTTATCCTCAGGGTTTCAGTCCAAAAAGACCCTGAAAGATTTGCCTCTGACAATAGTCACCTTACTATTTTCAGCAATGTGCGGTTCATTTGCTCAGCCACGCCATTCAATTGTAACGTCTTTGGTGGCGTCTTTTAATACCTAATGCCATAAAATCGACAGTAAGTATCAAATGTCCCAATATACTCTTCACTATTATCACTTTTGCCATACTTCAGCTTCCTTCCTGTATATTATTTGACCATAACTTAAAAATATTTAAAATTTTTGAGGACTTGGTCCTTAGACAGAAGTGAGTAAACCCACAACTTCCTTGAATAATTATCTATTAACGATACAAAGCATTGTAGCCCTCCAAATGATTTCTTCTTGAATGGTCTACATACATCGGTATGTACCAAATCAAGCAGCTCGGTCCTTTTGGAAAATAAGTGTGAGATTCCGGATTTAAAAACTTGATAATGATAAGGTGATTAGTATGCTAATGATCAATACAAGACCTATGGAACGAATAAGGTTGGATATCGAAAAAAAAATCGAGGAAAGTTTGTATTGGTGCTGCTGAAGCACTGCCAGCAGGCTTGCGCCTGCTAGGAGCTTGAGCCGTGGCTTGAGCCCATTTTCCAGTAGCTCCCCCGCCCGCTATCTACCCGAGTTCCGCTCGGGCGAAAATTCCAAAAGCGCACCTGCCTGCTGGCCGCTCGAGCTCTGCTTGAGTGTGTTTTCTAATAGCTCGCCCGCTCGCTGGCCGCCCGAGCAGCGCTCGAGCAAAAAAACCAGAACCACCGCCGTCTGCTGGCCGCTCGAGCAGCACTCAAGCTGGAAAACTAGTGCCGCGGCCACCTGCTGCAGCGCTCGAGCGGTGGCGCGGTATAAATACGTATTCGGCCTTCTCCCCCGTCATTTTTCGCATGGTTTAGGGATTTTAGAGAGAGAGGGGTGACTCTAGAGAGAGAAGAAGGGAGAACAAGGCCCGGGAAGCCAAATCGGCCCGAGAGCCAGTTATTAAAGTGAAAGCACGCGTCGAGGTAAGTGTTCTTATACCCACTAACTTTTCTCTTTCATTGGTTTTGTTGATTACCGGGTATTTTCGTCTCGATACCCACCCGTAACCTTGAAAACATAGTACCCATATCTTGAGACCAAGGATAGTATGGTTTGTTGGTCGATCTGCTAACCGATTCATCCGGTGGAGTTTCGTCAAACCCTAACCCACGAAATTTTAGGGTTTTCCCGTTTTTCACCCGTGAATCGTTGAATTGACTTCAAAATGTAAATCCCCACGTCCCTATTGTGTATATATGTTGGCCGCAGGAGAAATCTCGCATGTTATGACCCGTTCGCGGTCTCCGAGTCCTCTAAGTTACTGTTCATCCGTGAGTAAATTGTGGAATTGCTCGTTTTGTTTCTATCTAATTGTAATGAGACTCATGTTATGTGTTGATGTGAAAGTGTATGTGTCAAAATATATAATTGTGCATCGGAAGCATAGGAACGTGTCCCGAGAGCTTCTAAGGTGGTAGTTGTCCACCGGAGGTAAGAAATTTCAGACTCCCTGTAAACTTAAACTAAAGTGTGATAAAAGTTAATTCCAAAGAAGGAATAAAGTCAAGTAAGTAAATGGAGGGAGACCCACTAGGTATGTCGTGGTGAACGTGATCTCCCGGATGGAGACATGTGATGAGAATGAGATTTCCCGGCTTTTGAATGAGTATGCCGAGTAGTGGGTCCTCCCTCCCGAAAAGTTAAACATTGAAACTATGACCATGGTTGATAGGGGTGGTGTTCTCTAACTTGTCACGTACATCATGGTGGGAACCCAAGGAACTCCGGCCACCCTTGGGGGTGGGTGATATTCATGGCATGTTCTAGGACACTACAGTGAAAGAACGAGGACTACCCTGGTCCCCGGGGGTGTGGGGCGTGTCGGTTGAACACTACATAGTGAGATATAGTCGTTCGTGGATTGTCGCATGGATGCAACCAGGAGTTGAGTGTTACAGACCTAAAATGTAGCCGTGGTTTTAGATTGTATAGCAAACACATTCCTTTCCTCGTTCTCTCGCTTCGTTGGCTAGTACGATCTACTGGCTCCAAGGTCCGCAAAGATAAGTGTTAAAAAGGAAAATGAATAAAGTGAATCGGACAATCTCACGTGTTCTTCTCCCTCTTGTGTTCCCCTGTACTGTCCCTATACTTTTCTTTCCAGTACTATTACCTGTTGATAGTTAGTGGTATATGATTTCATTTGTTGGGTTTTATACTCACCCTTGCCTTATATTTTTCAAATGAGAACGCCTTGATACCTGACGAGGCCGAGTAGATCATAGAAGCTCAGTAGATAGCTGTTTTGTGTGCGATGCTCAAGATTTTGGACTTGGACGAATTAGATGTGTGGCAGGGATCTTTTTGGGTTGGCTTTTGTATCTGATAAAACTTGTAGGGATATACCTAATGCTAGTGGTTGATGGATGACCTGTATATGTATCAGTCCACTGTGTTTTCTGGTATTTATATGCTTCCGCAGGTCATGCCTTGTGATGAGTTCGAGGTCTCTAGTTGGCATCCTTCTTTGCCGGTGTCGTCTGGATCACATCGTCAGAGTCACCCCGGTTGTCGTGGCGTTTAGATCCTGTGTAGTTTGTCATGGGACTTTATGGATTTTCTTATGAATTCTTTGGATTATTGTGCAGGGTTGTATTTCAGGTGTTTGTATTTTAAAAATGTCCAATTTACAGACAGAACTCGGCCCAATTTTCTGTAGAAATTTATTAATGTTATTTTGCCTGCTTGTCTTTATTTTTTCTGACGGTGGTTATTCGATGGAAAATAATCTGATCCGTCACAATAAGTCTCCTTGGGAAGAGACTCTCCTCTACTTTCTCACCATATAGTAAGGACACGTCATCAATTCGGCTTCCTTTATGTTTGGTATAAGACCCTTTTTGGGTAGATGATATAATCATTTTTCGCCCATGTGACCCAGCCGACGGTGCCACAATTCCGATGTCTCTACGTTGCTAGCAGCTTTAACTTCTCCTGCCTCAACAGAGGCTTGCAACACATAAAGGCTCGATGTTTTTCTACCTCGGGCAGCTACCAAAGACCCTCTGATTAGTTTATATCCCCCATCAAAGAAAACGTTATAAAAATCAGTATTATCAAATCTTCCTACTGAGATGATATTCATCCGAATGTCAGGAATATGTCAGCCGTCCCTCAAAATCAGTCGAGTGCCATTATTGGTGACTAATGGCATGTTACCACAACCAACAAGTCTGGATGTTTTCATATTTCTCATTTTTAACACTCCAAAGTCACATTGAGTGTAAGATGTAAAGAGTCATCTCCAAGAAGTGACGTGGATAGATGCTGCAGTATTCCCCACCCAGTCGGTTGCCTCCTCGACCAGATTTACAAAGTCATCCTCTTCACAAATCAAGAGGTCTCCTCCTATAATAATAAAGACCGAGGTATTTTCCTCACCTTGTCCCTTTTCTCCTTTCACATTTTTTGTATTTTCACGCTTTTATTTGTAATAGTGTTTATTAATATGGCCGTTTTTACTATAATGATGGCACTCAAAATTTTAAAACCTTAAGTGAGACTTATTCTGACCCTTTTCTCCAAATTTTGAATTGCGACCTTTACTCATTCCCTGTGACTATGTCACAAGTACCTCGAAGTGAGTCAAGGTGGAGGTCCCCTGCGACCGCCTTAACTCATTCATAAGTAGAAAAGCAATCACATCTTCCAACCTAAGTATGTCTTTTTCAAACAGCAGTATTGTGATAATATGATCATACTAGACTGGCAATGAAGCCAGCAATATCAACTTCTTATCTTCCTCTTGGATCTGCTCATCAAGTGTTGACATTTGCGTTAAAATCTAATTAAATATATCCAAGTGCTTCTCAAAACTTTTCCTTTCAGACAACCAAAAGCCGTAAAATTGCTTCTTCATATGAAACCTTGTCGTAAGGGACTTGGACTTGTATCGATTCTTGAGTTTCTCCCATTCCTCCGCTGGGTCAATTAGGCCAATGACTTCCAGAAGGATATTGTCTGCAATGCACAATTTGATAGTGCAGTTGGCAAGATCCATTTTATCTTGTCATTCTTCCTCCATCATATTTTCTGGCTTTTCTTCCTTCCTCCGAAGGACTTTCGCCGTTCCTTCTGAAATCAAGATATTTTTCACATTTTCTTACCAAAGGATAAAATTATCTTACCCATTAAACTACTCCACACTGAATAGTAAGCTCTTCGATGTCGATGCCATACGATTGAAGGTTCACAAACTGTCTCTGATACCACTTGTTAGAAAAAATGGTGATTAAATAGACAACACACACCACAGAAGGATGATAAGAAAATGAGAACAAGAAGATAGAAAATTTTTTACATTAAAAACCATTCTCAACTAAGAAAAAAATTATATTATACTTAGTTTACAAATAAATCTCACTATGTAAGTTTTCGATTACACAAATCCCATGAGAAGAGGATAGAGAATAAGAGTACAATTTCATTCACAGTTTTTCTCTTCACAGACTCTCGCACATTTTTAATCGCTTACAACATACATATATATTGTTTGGCAACCACGTTGCATGCATGACAAAACCTGTCACTATCATTGTAAAACTGCTCTGTAAGTCATCATACTCTGCACAAACGGCATTTACTCCGTAGAGATCGCGCTTGATCATCATGGATCGCGCATACTTTGCGATAATCATTCTTCTGAGCTGGCGTGGTCAATCATTTCCAGCTCCCTTACTGACATCAGCATCAGCCTTTACCAAGTCCTCGAATCTTAATAGTGACTTCGATCTTTATTGAAGTTCTTGGGCCACAATTGTATACAAGTCCTTGAGCCATACTGTACACACGTCCTTGAATTTATACTATACACATGTCCTTGGACTCACACTATACACATGTCCTTGGACCGATATTGTTTTCTCTTGAGAATGGTCAACCATCCGTTGACCAACTTCTCCTCACAGTTGGTCAACATCCGTTGACCAGCTTTTACTATCCGGTCTTTTATCTGCGCTAAGTCCTCGTGCCAAACTGTGCACAAGGACCTCGTCCGTTTCTTTACCTCAACATTTCCTGCAAGTTAGTCATTTTCACACGGGAGTAACCTTATACCCAACAACAGATTAGGGGATGAAGATAAATCAATTTCAAACTATTCAAAAAATTAAAAAAAAAAAAAAATCAAGTAAGGGAGAAATCTCACGTATGATTTGATAATGATATGATATGATAATTTGATAATCTATAAATGATTTAAATCTCACGTATTGTAGAGGAACGGGAGAAAGGCCAAAAGAGAGAATATTATATTTGTAATGATTTTTTTAATATAGTGAAACTTTAGTGGTGAAAGCATCACAAGTTTGTCACTTAAACATCACATTTTAGTCGGTATTAAGAACAGCAAACTTCAAATTTGAACTGTAAATTTCTGTATTTGGATTGGCATTATGAGAATCCTAGTTCATTGGAGATGGAGACAAGACCCAACTTTGAAAGCAGGAAGAAACCCAGGACAAAGCAGTTACCCTCGCACAGGGATACGTGAAGCCTTTAAGCTAATGCAGGAAGAAACCCGACTTTGAAACGCAGCTCAACCAAAGCCAAATTAGAAATTTTTTTCAAATAAAAAAGGAAATAAAAACTATATTTTTACCTTTGGAGAAAAAAATTGCATGCTTTAATTCCTGTATTTCCCAGCATTCCCCATCACGCGAATGAAAATAAAAGTTCGACCGTGTGTCAACATACCATCCCTGTTTATATTCCTTCGAGAAATTTGTAAGTAGAAGCTCTCTAGATTTCTAACAGAAAGGTGGACCAAGGGAACCGATTATGGCCTAACTATGCACGTAACCCCATAAGTGTGCATTTAATAAGGTGTCCTCAGACTTTTTTGAGGTGCTAATACGGTTTAGGCGGAGGACGAGGAGGTGGTGAACACATTGCATTGGTTGACGTAATTCAATCATTTTGGATATTCAATTGATCCATTCGCTTTATACATGGATAATTCATTTGGTTCAACAGCAGTAATGAAAAATTGTGTAATAATGATTGTTAGTTCTATAAGAATTATGACACTTAACGATAACTCGATGACAAGAAAAATACATTGAATAACTTTAAATACTAATTATATTATCTTGAAAACTCATAATTAACTAGATAGTATAATTCTTATATTTACTTAAAGAGAACATACAAGCCAAAATGATAGCTCAATATAGGAGAATTTGATTGAGTTTTTTTTGTCTCTTTTAAATTTGGATTGAAGTTATTCCATCACTCAGTATTTTTTTGACAAATAGTGAAAGTCATCATCGTCTAGTTGTCCCAGGAGTAGCTCTCATTCCGAGTAAATCATATAAATTTGATATTTTGTATGTTTGAATTCTTATAAAATGAACCATATAAATTTAATATCTTGTATGTTTGAATTTTTATCTACTCTACTATTACACACAACAATGGCTACCGGCCAATAAAGATTAGTCCGATTAATAAGATTGAGACGTCGCGGTTGAATCCATGATTATAAGTTTGATTCCTAATACTGTGTATGGACTTATCCAGTGCATGTCATGTACAAATGAGATTACGCACTTGGAGTGTGGCAGAACCTGTGTTGAGGATACCAAAAGTGGAGGACACTACAGGTTGAAATTGTGCGGATGATTGTCATCAGATATAGAATGATGGAAGTTAATATAGCCACAACAGAGTTTGAGGCAAGTCTTTTGGGATAAGGGTACAAACGATCCTAACGGAATTACGACTGGGGACAAAACGCACACCACTGACTGATTATTACTCTTGCATACAAGAGCCCATTCTGTTTTAGCGTTGCGCAGACAGTGCTGTATCTTACACAACGTCAGCAAAGGACTCTCCTTACATGCTAAAGATAACTTTTTAAGATTTTCAAATAGAAATGCTAGTTGGAACACCCATTCCAGTCACCCCTGGTTTTGAGAAAGGTTTCAACAGCTCGTATGGAACAATTCCAGCACCACTTCTATTCATCAATGTCAAGTCTTGATTTCGTTGGTCGATAATCCCTTCCATCTCTTTCAACCGTCCGCTAAACCTTTCAAATGCTGCATTAATGACTGGCTCTGCGGCCCATGATGGCTCTATTTGTTCTCCCAGGTACTCCTCATCCGGAGAATGATTCGACAGCACATCCAAAACTGCCATTACTTTGGTAGCTTGTATTTGAGATGGGAAGCATTTCAGGAGTGCAACTTCTGGCTTTGCCAGGAAGAACTTGAATTCTTCCTCTATTGGGTCTTCAGTTGGCATTTTGGTTCTGGCGATAGTAGGCCTGTTTGGGAAATACCCTGCAAATTGCCACAAACATAAAAATGATAAAATGAGTGTAAGCGTAATTTAGAGTCTGAACTCTCACCATGTGCAACTAAGCAGCAACTTGTGTCACAATGTGGTGTTACTGAGAATGAAAATGTTTCTCTCCAACCTTTCAACCGTATGTCTCTATACCTGCATATGCATATTGGCCAAAGTTGACAGCTGCGTGATGACCGGAGGCAACCCATACCATAGTAGTGAGGATTCCGACTAGATCTTCTGGAGTTTTGAGAGACGGCCACCATGGCTCATCTTTCTTGTCAGCATGGCCAGTGGTTCTAATCTCAGTCCACCAAGCTTGAAGCTCTTGATCAGACTCTATAAGGCACGGTTCTGGGTAGTAATGGTTGACATAGTCTGTGACCCATTGCTTAATAGAATCCCACAGAAGTAGACCATCATTGGCATAAGGGTAGTCTTCAATTGTTAGCTTTAGTCCATGAGGAGCAGATGGATCCTTGACAGCCATTCCCCTAAAGTTTTAGGAAAAGAAAAATACTTCAACTCAGTTTCATGTGCGTTTTGGCATGTTTCATCTAGCAAGATAGCAGAGTTTTGGCATGGTCACCGTTAGTTACCTGCCAATTAGGTCTTCTGGTAATGCTTGCAAGTCGAACCGCCATTGTTGGTCATAGATAGCAGAGCTAACTTCAATAGAGTACTTGCCGGTTGAGAATGAGCTCTCAATGATACCACCAGCATTAATCAGGGCTTCTCGAGCGAGAGCATTGATCTCCATGGTGTACCGGAAGTGAGGGTGTAGCAATCTATATATTGGGTGCATAGCACTCAGCTGGCGATTTGTTGCAATTATGTAAGGCTCGGTGCAGCAATGTGTCCTCAACCTACAAAGCAATGGTATTCTAAAGCTGAGCTTTCCTCAAGCAAACGAGCTGAATATCGGATTTCAATTCAACGGTCTCAATTTCATGAACTAAGCTCAAATGAGTTGGTACTCAAGCGCTTGCGATATGAGCTGAAGAAAATTGTATTACAGAGTAGTTCTAAGAGTGATTAGTTGGTGCTAACTGTAAATACTTTTCTTTGTTGCACTTAGCCCAAAGACCTTAATACGCTTAAGCAAAGATTTGGAAGTGCCATACACACTTCTACATAAATATCCTGGATTAATTATGGAGAAATCGTTTGGAGTAAGAGTATTGGCATATTACTTTCTGCGACCTAGATTGGAGATTAAGGATCCATTTTCTGATTAACCGATCCCATTGCCATTCCTACTAATCATCTCTCTTTCTATCAGAAGTCTGTCATATAAAAAGCAAGAATGAAGGGGAAGAAGAAAGAAATGATGAGATGCAAATACCAGTGACTAATAAGTTGATGGTAACCAGAGTCATGCGCAAGGACATGGGCCTTCGCAAGCCTCCAGAGCCAGGCATCAGTGGCGTCCCATTGTGGCATAAACACCTGCTTCCACTGCGGCTTCCCCTCGCCTGGTGGACGAGTTAGCTCGATAACAATAGGTCTCAGCGTGTTATCCGGAGTTAGGAAGAACAATGTCCGCGATCCATAGAGAGTTGTGTTTTTAAGTTGCCTCACTTTGTTCACATACGGTAAAAATGAATCGTGATAATCTATCATAAACAACTTCTTTTGTTGCAAGGCCTGCATATTCAAGAAAACACCATATTAATGTCCGGACACATTGCTACGACAATTTGAGAAAATCCTACTTTTTAAGGTCTAGGAAAGCAAATGTGTAATATTAAATTCATTCAGCACGAAGGGAAAATAAAATAGGGTTGATTACATGCAACAATTTATGATGCTAGACTTTAGCGGTCCGCTGGCAAAGGAAAAATTCATTTTCATTATGATGTGAGAGGGGAGTTATGGAATCATGAATCTCTCAAATCCCTTATACCCTCTACGATCAATTTCTCACACCTATTTAATGACATGATGAGCACTATAAACATAGTAGGATAAGCCTAATAAAAAACCTATTAATATGTAGTTAAAGAATAGAATAATTTATAATAAAACGGACAAGTTCAGATAAAAAAAATGTTGGAGTTTA
Source organism: Nepenthes mirabilis (assembly GCA_025585075.1). NCBI lineage: Eukaryota > Viridiplantae > Streptophyta > Magnoliopsida > Caryophyllales > Nepenthaceae > Nepenthes > Nepenthes mirabilis. The sequence continues at coordinate 12,420 of JAODPA010125948.1, forward strand.
GGTCATGAGTCTGGCTTTATCAATCTACAATGGCATGATATCAAGCCAAGAAAAAGAATGCATGACATATTAGCACGTGGGAAGGGTAGCCACACAAATTAGAGGTCACTATACCTCTTTAACCGTCATTAAGCCTCTTATTTCCCGCTCCACAAGCTCTGGTGTGATTGCTGATTCCGGTGGTCCATAAACCTTTGGATCAAGTGTACTCTTCAATGGTAATTCCTACATGATTATGAATCCATGCAAGGTCAATTCGGCCCCAGTTCTCATCGGTGTATGTGAGTAACGTTATATGGAGCAAGACAGTCAACAAGGCATAGGACTTCTCAAGAAGCAAAAGCCAGTCACAAAGCTAATTTGAGATTTTTTTTATGCCGTGCTTATCCCAAGTAAATTTAGTACAGCAGCTGGAACAGAGCTAAGGTGTTAGGGTTGGTGTAATTTCCCTCCCAAGACTCGAATCAATATGGATAGTTGGTCTTGACACTATTGATCTAGCATGCTGGTTGGACAGTTTTATGTTAATTGAATTGTATTTGAGTACTTATTTTAATACATTGAAGGGAGAATGATTAATCAAACTAAAAATGCACAATCCAAACCAACCGAAATTTATTCAACCAATTTAAAAAATCAAATACTCTTAAAATTTTAAAAATAATTCTTTGATTGATATTTTAAATCTGTCATTTATAAGTAACCCAATATACTTTAAATAAGTCACCTAAACTTAACGTCAAAATTAATGGAGGGAGATAGGGGCTAAGGGTTAATATTAACTATTACTTTATCTATGGTAGGAAAGAACTGAATGGACAGGAAGGAGAAAAGCTGCATGCGCATGGTGGCGGCAATGGCAAACAAAGGCTTTAACGGGAGCCGTGTGCATCATATATATATATTATAAATGGTATTAATTTAAAATTTTGATATTTGGAATTATTGGGAGATTAATTTTCAAAAAAATATCATCTTAAGTTTTTCTGTTATATCTTTTATGAAAATGCGCAACGATTTTTCAATATGACTAACGTACCGTGACAAGCTTGATGCTGCATGGGTTAAGACCAGCAAGAGCCTGACGGGAGAACTCCTCGTCCCTGAACCAACCAAAACTGTCCCCTGCACTCAAATACGTCCGCGTACGTCCACACACATTAGATTTCCGGCCAGTGAAAAAACACAAACTGATGGTGGGCATGCGTACGTGCGTGTGGTTAATCAAATAGTCAAGTAATACACAGATTGAGGCACATACTTTCAAACATGGCAGGGGGCTCAAACCGAAGAACACCTTGCTCGTAATCATTGATGGTCTTGACTAGCCTAGGTAGGATATCCTTCAAGGAAAAATGTTTGGCCAACATAGGCACGTTTACCCCTTCGTTGAAGAGGGAGTGTATGGCTGAGAAGTATGGGAAACCGAGCTCAGAATCAATCATGGCCGTCTCAAGCGACGGAATCACCGCATGAAGCACCGAGTAGACGGTCTTGGCTGAAAATGTTAGCTGCTTCACCGATGAAAATTGCTCATCCCTTGGCACGTAGACGCTGCTACTTCGCGACTCCGATAATGGATCTGCATATGTTATGCACAAGTCCATAAAAAATTTGCTTAACTTCAATTTTGTCCTCATGCAAACAAAAAATCAAAAATTTTTCTCATTTTATTTATGATTGTTATGATAAATCATGAAATTATATTTTATGAATGGAGTGATAGCGTAACTTAAATATAAATCTTGAGCTTGCCACCAAGTACTGGTCGTTGCAACTCGGGCTTGGAATCAGGATCTCCGAGATCGTTGTAAGTATCATAATCATATATCCTTTCAGAGCTCTTTCGCTCTCCCTGTCCATTTCCTCTCAGATTCTCAAGCTCTATCTCTCTCAATCTCTTCAAACCTTTGGGCGTTTCGGATGGCAAATACGACTACTCCCACCATAATGCGAGCCACCACACCACCCACAATTATTATTCAAACATCGTAATCATCAATTTGAAAATAGTTTCTAAAATTGAGCAATGATATGCCAACTACGAGTCATAATATTACTTATTTTATTCACAATCACCTGATTTTTATGTAGGACTTATTAAAATTTAAAAAAAATTAAATTAGATTATATTTATAAAGAGTTAATTATCAATGTGTTGTAAGTAGGCATAATATTTAATATTTTTATATGTGATATTGCTTAAATGAAGATATATGTGAATATTTAGGTTTTCTAGATAGAATAATTAGGCCAACTAGACATTTGTGGCAGACACGTTGATAGGTTGGCATTACTCGTGAAATCATTTTCGGTGGTCGATTATGAAGTTCACATCGGTTACCCATGAGGTGTGACCACATGAGGTTCACCTTGAATTTTTTCACATTTTATAGAAATATATTTATGCTTTTTTTATAAATATCAAAAAATATAAATATTAAAAAAAAATATTTTTTTTGATAGAGATGGAGAAATAATTGTCTGCTCAAAGTAAGGGTAGAAATTCCTTCAAGTTTGTATAACCTTTTTTTTTTTTCTTTTAGTATGCTCTGTTATTATTTGCACCACTTAATTTTTTTCTTTTTAGGTGTTGCACAGCACGTGACTCCACTGAGATAAAATCATTGATTGGTCCACCCACTACACGACCCCATATAAATTTGCAATTAGCTAAGCCTCAAACTTACCTCATACATCATTTCAGGGTTATTTCATATCTTCCAAAATACTCTAAATAATTCATACATAATTAAATTGTTTATACTTTTTATGTAGATATTTGTATTTATAGAAGTTAAATTTGAGTCTATTATTAAAAAAAAATAAAATAAAATTTCAGACTAATAATAAAATGATAGTACATACCTTATCGGTAAAGAATATCCGCTTCTCAGAGTTATCAAATTTAGAGTGAATCCACGAATTGCAGGTGAAACTAACGGAGCCGGAAGGGAAGCCATCAAGGACAATGTTCCTCAGGTACATCTCCTTGTGGTGCTCGTTCTCAACCAGCACCGCGCCAACCTCCCCAAAGCCCGGTGGCAACACCAATTCTGCCCCGTACTTCACTTCCTCCTTGTCTGCGCTTATCCGGTGGGCATACCCTTGAATCGGTTCCTTCTCTAACCCATTTCCTTCGGTTGGCAATCAAAAAAGACTATTGAATAAACGGCTTTGCCACATATTTAACTACAATGCAATTCATCTATTTTTTTAATTATTTACCTCATCTAATACAATAAATATATAACAACACTTATAAAAGGTAAAGCTTAAAAACAATGTGTTTCACCTTATTAAAAAGTACATTGAATAAAAATCTATAACTTAAAATTGAGATAGAAAATATAATTTTTTTCACTGGTTTTCCAAAAAAAAAATAGTTTCGAATTTGTTGTACTGAGTGTATGTAAATTAAATTTGTTGCACAGCACGTGACTCCACTGAGATAAAATCATTGGTCCACCCACTGCACCACCCCAAATAAATTTGCAATCAGCTAAGCCTGAAACTTGCCTCATACATCATTTCATGGTTATTTCATATCTTCCAAAATACTCCAAATAATTCATACATAATTAAATTGTGTATAATTTTTATGAAGATATTTGTATTTACCGTACGTTATAAGTTGAATTTGAGTCTATTATTCAAGAAAATTAAAATAAAATTTCAGACTAATAATAAAATAATAGTACATACCTTATCGGTAAAGAATATCCGCTTCTCAGGATTATCAAATTTAGAGTGAATCCACGAATTGCAGGTGAAACTAACGGAGCCGGAAGGGAAGCCATCAAGGACAATGTTCCTCAGGTACATCTCCTTGTGGTGCTCGTTCTCAACCAGCACCGCGCCAACCTCCCCAAAGCCCGGTGGCACCACCACTTCCGCCCCGTACTTCACTTCCTCCTTGTCTTCGCTTATCCGGTGGACATACCCTGTAATCGGTTCCTTCTCTAACCCATTTCCTTCGGCTGACAATCAAAAAAGACTGTTGATTAAACAACTTTGTCACATATTTAACTATAATGCAATTCATCTATTTTTTAATTATTTAACTCATCTAATACAATGAATACATAATAATACTCATAAAAGGTAANATAAGTTAAATTCAAACATACATACATATATGAAAAACAGCTCTTCATGACTTGTGATAGTTTTCAGAACATATCATTTAGTTATTTTTAATTTGTTTTCTAAAAAATTTTTAACAAAAAAAATTCTAAAAATGGTTGAATTTGAACTGGTATTTTGTTCCTGGACCAGATTTTATATCCCAAAATACAGATCCAATTAGAGAAGTGGATATGCCCAAAATATTTCATACACAAACAGATTATCTTTTGATTTAAAAAACAAAAAGGAAATTCATGAAGAACTGTCCGGGAACCTATATTCAAAGTATATGAAACAGATTTTTTATTATTTTTTGTATTGATGGTGGTGAAAATCAGTACTTGAACAGTCATATGTGCTTACTCGGATCGAGATCTGCACTGACAAGCTCCAGGAGGAGTGTTTTGCCGAGGAAATCAGAAATATCATCAAGGCCGTGGCTTAACCCGAGGTTGCTTAAGAGTCCACCAACTGTCAGTTTCACAGAAACAACTGCCTTTACTGTAGTTGCCTCATTAGTAGTTGCTACTTCAGCTCTAATGGCTGCCCTGTTATAATTAGTCGGAGACGATGAATGAAGTCTGGGTAGGGGGCTGCTCTTTCTGGTCGGAGACGATGGATTCGACTTTGCCTTACTGACCGACAGAACTGAGATGCCTAATTCACTGCCTGAGCTGAATGGCTTACAATTGGACAACAACAACGGCGACAATTCACTGGGAGATTTTATGTGGCTGTTCATTATTTTTCAATTATTTGGTTGAAGAGGATGGAGCTGATAATTTTGAAAGGGTTTGCTTATTTTGATACGAGATGATTGTGCTTGCAAAGCTCTTTGATGGAGGACTCAGTGGAGGTGGTGGGGGGTGGGGAGGAGGTGCCCTCCTTATGTAGAGGTATGAAGGTTAACAGACA
>JAODPA010125959.1:6204-17458 GCA_025585075.1 Nepenthes mirabilis
AAATTTATAATTTAACTATAACACAAAAAATGGCAAATACTAAACCTAGGACATCACAATTGCATAAAAATAGTTAAATTCATTAACCAATTTGAAATATTATTCTAAGATGCTCAAATCAAAAAGTAATATTTATCATCATCGCCAAATAAATATTTATCTGCTTATTCTTACTGAACTTATAGGTTTGAAAGACAATCCCATCATTATACGACTCTCCAAGCTAAGAATATCATTTACAAACTCCGCCAGAGTACCCTTAAAGGCATATAGCATTCAGGGTTCACATCATTTTTCAATTTAGTGTGATATGTAGCCTCATTTACTTTAAAAATTATAGCTACAAAACCCTTTATAAAAGATTCATCATCAAATGAAAATTCAATATCCTCATTATTATATCCATTAGTTCTTTAATTACTCATTAATTACTTTTATCGATCTCAATTTCACAAACACCAAGTTACCTTTAAAAGTATAAAAATATATTTGCTAATTTAAAACAAAAATAATTTAATTTTTATTTGAAAAAATCTATGAGGTGCTTAAGACATGCAACTTAAGCCCCACAAAAGGTGTGCGCCTTAGAGCCTCAAAACGGCACACGCCTCTCGGAATGAGCCTTGCTTAAATATGTTGAGGAGTCAAGCTTTAAGCTAAGATGTCAGGTGCGCCATTAATAACAAAGGACCCATTAAGGTACTAATTGCTAGGATTATACAATTATATTTCCTTATTAATATTTGTTCCATATTGTGGAGTTATTGCTACGATTACTTTTATTTTATCTTACTTTTATTGTTTTGTTATCTGCTAGTGTATTATTTGTCATTAAGATTTTGATTCAAATAGTAAGAATATAATGAGAATATATGATAGAATAGAAAAAAAATATACTTTAGGATATACTGTAGAATAATCTTTTATGCAGATAGTTTAGTACTTTATACTATATGTAAATATTTCTATATAATTTTAAATAGGTAAACCCTAATGTGTGGGTTCTCTCCCATTTTCCTCTCACCTTACATGTTTACATGGTATAAAGCAAGATCTAAACCTCAACATCACCGCTACTGCTGTCGATGCTCCTTTTGCCTTTTGTTCATGTTTAGGGATGTCTAAACTGAAGGCCTAGATTCAGTTTTTGGTTTGATTTCTTGGTTTCTTGGTTCAATTCCTTGTTGCTTCGTGTTTGATTGAAGGAAGAAAGACCACCATAATTTCTTAGTTTCTTCTATTCGTGTTTCGTGTTCTCTGAAAGGATTCTTTGGAGAATAGTTTGACTCCACAATTTGTGTTTGGCTCTTGGGGCATATGATATACACTTCACTTTAATTTTGGTTTGCTTCGTGATTTGGCATAATTTATTCTTTGGTAAAGCGTAGCAAGGATGAATCACTTATTGAATGACATAATTAATCTACTATTGTATGGTGGCTAAAGATAATCCACTGCATCACACAATATTGTCCTCCTAGTATATGTGGCATGGATAAAGAAAGTTAATGATCCATTAAATTCAACTATTGAACCACTTGGGGCAAAGGTGTGGGCATGTGAAGATGCACGACTTTATACTCAGTTGATTAACTCCATGGACCAACAAGCGGCCGTTCTCGTTACTCATACAAACATTATAAAAGGGTTATGGTGTATTTATCTATACTTTATTTTGGGAATACACCATGTCTAGAAAGTTTGAAATATCCAAATCATTTTTTTGTGTGAATCAAAAAGATTAAGTGTGGCAGAACATTTGATGTTCTAAATTATTAGATATTCTTATTTGATGTCGATAAAGGCCATGTTTTAAGCAAATTCTTATGTTATGCTATTTGACACATATATTAATATATTATTATTACTATTTTATTTATAAGCTTTACATATAATATACTAAATTAAACAAATAATTTTTAAACTCACAAGTTTAGTACTACAAACCGCATATACTACCCAAATCAAACCAACCCACAAATTAATGATTTCAACAGTTTGGCTCAAGTAACGATTTGGTTTGACAATAATTTATAAGACAATATGCAGTTTGGTTGTGGATTATCATTCAAACTGATCCATGTTCATCCCTAGTGGCCAAGAAATGTGCTAGACTAGTCGTGGCTAAAATGGAAAACTCACATGTTTTCACTGTGGTAGCATTGGTTACACACAGAATAAATACTAAAAGCTGCATAGTAAGCAAACACCACATTCTAAGTTATATGCTATGATTGCATTTGAGGCAGATCTTGAGTACTTACAATCACTAGCAACTGAAATGGTCATTTTGCCTGCAGATGACTATTCATGTTTGGTAGTTGCTCAGGACCCCGCTACTACTATTGTTCAACAAGGTAACCCCACTGCTGTTTACCAACTACATCCCGGACTTAGGCCATCACCCCTAGCACCTCTGATCATATGACTGGGACTTTAAGGGTATTGTCTTGTTATAGAACATACTCTACTCTTCCTCTATTACGCTAGTTGATGGTTGCTTGATTATGGTAGCGAGAATTGGTGTTGTTTCCTTTACCCCTATTAATTTTTCATCGATGCTATATTTGCCATCATTTCAATTTACTTATAATATGTTAGTAAATTTATCAGCAAAAATCATTGTTATATTGTATTCTCCTCTATTAGTTGTGCATTCAAGATCTTACAATGAGGACATTAGTAGAAGCAGTTGTCATAATTCAAGAGGTCTATATACTACGCCGACCATCTCCTACAATTTGTTCTACCACCATTTTTTCACCCCTTGAGCTTCACTATTAGTTGGGCTATCTTTCGTTGTCAATTCTAAAGGAATTATGTCCTAATCTATAGTCTAATATCTACTTTATTTTGTGAGTCATTTTCATTTTCTAAACACTACGGTGTCCAATTATCTTAGGTAAATCAATGATCTTCAATTTTTTTTGCGGTCATTCATTTAGATATTAGGGGTACATATCGTGTGCCTTCCAAAATGATTTTTGTTATATTGTTACTTTGATTGATGATGATTCATAAACCACCTAATTATATTTTAAAAATATTATTTTAATTTATTTCTAATTGTCAGTGTCATATATGCTTAGCTTCAAAATCAATAGTCTTCTTTGATACAGATTTTACAAAGTGATAATACTCATGAGTACCTGTTGGCTCTATTTACAACATCATTACACCTATTGCCCCAATAATCCCAACAAAATGGGATACTGAAAAGAAAGAATAGACATTTATTAGAAGTAGCTTGAACTCTCTTCTTCCACATAAGAGTTCCTAAATTATTCTGGGGTAAGTCTGCATTGACCATGTGTTATCATATTAATCATATGCACTCAGCCATACTTTAGAGAGAGGTTCCTCGTCATCTTTTATTTCCTATTCAACCGTTACACTCTATTCCACTAATAGTTTTTAAATGTGTCTACAATATTCAAGACATTCAACTAGGACAACTAAACTCGATGCTAAATCACTCAAATGTATTTTCCTTAGGTAAATCTGTCCTCAGAAAGGTTATAAATGTTTCTCCCCTAAATCTAGACGATTACTAATATCTTTTGATATTATATTTCGAGAGTCTACTCCATTTCAATTCCACAACTTGCTCTCCTCTATTCCCTCATCTACTCCTAATGATGGATTGCTTATCTATAAAGTCACGCATCACATTCTACTTTCCCCTCCTACACCACCACCACCTTCTATTTCTCAAACCTAAGTTTGTGGTCCCCGTCAAATGTCGGGTTCCTCTCGAGTAGAGTCAACTCCTAGCAATTTTATCCTCTTATTAGCATACCATATGGGTCCTTCTTTGATTTCTAACCTGGATCTACTGATTGCATTACAAAAAGGTCATGAAATTGCGCAAAATATCTTCTGAATGTTGCAATTTCCTATATTCATGTTTTGACCATATTATATGCTTTTGTGTCTTCCTTGGACTCACATATTGTGCCTCGAATGATTTCTGAATCAATTTCTCATTTAGGTCGATGTGCCACCATGAAGGAGGAGATATCTAATTTGAGCAAAATTGCACATGGGATTTGATCCCTTTACTAGTATGAGAGAAACTCATTGGTTGTAAATTAGTCTACACATTCAAAATCAATCTAGAAGCTCTAAAGGTTAAAGGCCCAAGTGGTAGCTAAGAGGCATGTGCAAACATATATGGTGGACTGTACCGATACATTTTCATGAATCTTTCAATCTCTTGTCACTAATTATCATTGGACCTTGCATCAGCTGGATGTGAAAAATACTTTCATTCATGGTGATCTTTAGGATGAAATTTATTTGGGGCAACCACCAAGGTTTGTTGCTCTTAGGGAGTTCAAGTATGTTTATCATCGAATCATCGAAAAATGTCACAGTATCGTTTAAGACAATCACCTCATGCCTATTTAGGTAGATTCAACAATGTTGTGCTTGAGTTTGGCCGTACTTGCTATAGCAGTGGCTAATCAATTTTCTATATATTTGTCGTGTATGTGAATGATATTATAATTATTGATAGTAACGACATTAGTATTACCAACCTTATCATGTTCCTTCAAGCTTTATTTCAAACCAAAGACTAGGAAAATTTATAGTATTTCTTTGGCATTGAAGTTACGAGGTGTCAAGGCATCTTTATTTCATAAAAAATAACACCCTAAATTCACTCTAAGACACTGGCATGCAAGTGTAAAACCATGCGATATACCCATGGATTCAAGAACGAAGTTATCTACGGATGATGGGAGATTTTTAATGAACTAGAGCGGTATTGACAAGTAGTTAGTAAGCTTAACTACCTACCTGTGACTCGATTAGACATTATATTATCTATAAGTATTGAATCAGTTTATATGTATTCTCTTTATATTCCACATTGGGAGACAATCATGTATGTTCTATAATACTTAAAAGGTATACAAGGATGAGGTCTATATTATAGTGATTATGGTCGCACTCAAGGGATTCTCTGACATTGATTTGGTTGGGTCACCTCATGATCAAAAGGCCATTGGTCATTTGTTCAATGAAATATGGCGTCATGAAAAAGCAAGAAATATAATATAACTGCAATGTAAAATATTAAATCAAAATATCGTGCAATAACACATTATATGTGAAGTAATGTAAATTCGACAATTACTAGAGTCACTAGAATGTAAGAATACTAGATCTCAGTTATTATGTAATGATTAGGTAGCAATACTCATTTCATCAAACAAAGTATTTAATGAACACAGAAAGCATATGATGGTGGACTATCACTTAGTTTGTGAGAAACTTCAATAAGGTTTTGCTAACATTAGACATGTTAAAATTGGAGAATAATTAGCTGATATCTTTACCAAATCTCTACCAAATATTTGTGTTAAGTACATTTGTAATAAGTTGGACATAATCAATATCTATACTATAACTTGAGAGGGTCTAAGAATATAATTAGAATATATGTTAAAATAGAAGAAGAATATACTCTAGAATATACTGCAAAATATTCTCTTGTAAGTGTAGTTTTGCACCTTATACTGTATGTAAATAATTTTATATATGTGAGATCTAAATACCAACATTTATTTAATAATGTTAAATTATAGTAAATTGATAGATTATTAAGGCCAATTGCAAGTTTTGATTAAAAATTAAGTGTTGGGCCGTAATATGAAAAGCATGAGGGCAACTAATAGAAACAAGAGTCACGCACGAGTGTGTTTGAGATAGAACCACTTTGATTGATTTGCGCAGAAACGCATTCGTGCATGTTTGTTGTAGAATCGTGGAGCCACACGTGCACCTAATGGGTGCTTGTGCACATGCTGAAATTAGCTTTCATGCCTAACCGTGTATAATTAGTGCACATGTGCCAGTTTGCCTTATAAAGCATTTCTACCACTTTTCAGCCCAATTCTTTGAGTTTCGAGAGAAAAGAGAGAAGAGGAGAATAGAGAGAGGAAGATGAGGGAAGGAATTTTGCACATTAAACCTCAAAGATTGTTTAAATTTAAGTCAAGGCAAGTGAATTTCATGCTTATTTCTTCATTTTTTTACTAAAATTTCTAAAGCTCTATCTTAATTTTGCCTAGAATCTAAGATTTAATCCATCTTAGTTACATGTAAGTATTCATACATGTTCCCTTTGATATTTAGCTTGCATGCATGTCCTTCTTTTATAAGATCTCTCAAATTTTAAAGTGTACCATGCTCATGAAATTTATGGATGAACCTTAAAATTCCAAAATTTTACGGATGAACGCCCTCTTGCAAATCATTGTCGTTGGCAAAGACTTTGAAGAATCTTCTTGCATGTCTAAGATTCTTATTAATTATGTTGATCTCTATGCCTAAGTTTTTAAAAAGTCATTTTGCTTCTAGTTTTGGAAAATATATTGTTTTGTAGAGATTTTTCAAGTTTTATTAAAATGAATCACATTAAAAATGAACCATCGTAAAGAATTGACGGAAAATATGTTATGACATATCAAAATATATTAAGATAAGATTGCATAGAGTCCACCCATGGGCAACAAATAATAGTGAGCATGACTGGTCTATAGGTTATTTATAGATGACCCATCCATGTATCTAAATAGTGAAGTATAGCTTTTGTTTACGAGGTCAGAGTGTAAATTAACCTCAAAAGATTACACTTTATAGGGGGTATCTCGGCCTTTGGTTCATTTATTTGATTGTTTTGCATTTGTTTATTTACTCACAACTTCTTTATTTCATGTTCATCATATCCATATTTATCACATTTTTCTTCATTTACTTATTGAGCATTCGACTTATCTTACATTGTCACATCTTCTAAATTAGCGTGTTTAGCCTTCGCTAGAGTTTGAACAGATGGTTTTGCATGGAGGATCATGGCTTTTCAAACTTAATTGTGTATTTTGTAGTTGGTGGTTGTAAAAAAAACAATTGAAGAATTTAGTTGATTGTGGGCATGTATAAATGTTACAGCACGACCGCATGTTGGCCCAACACTTCAATTTCTGTATTGTAGTTGATAATGGCATATTATAAGTTATATATGTTTGATGAGTAGGTACAACCTTAAAGGTCAAGTTAGAGTCAACTAAACTGATTTACTTGGACAAACCAAATTCTTATGTGTGAATAATTCACTAATGAAGTTTTGTGTAGTGTCTTAATCCCAATTATGGATTTGAAAGTCGCACTTGTTATTTGATATTTGAACGAGGGTCGTGACAATATAAGTGTGAATACATAAACCCTAATATGTGGATTATCTCTTATTTTCCTCCCACATGTTTACACAAATAAAGAAAATGGACTAGAACACTTTAAATTTAAAAAATACAATTCAAAGGGTCAAGTTTTAGTATATAAATCAATTTTGATATGATTATGAAAAGAATTGTCCAATACAACTAATATTGGTAAATAATAAGCAATATGGCCACGATTGATATTAATAATATGGATACATTTTAATCCATGCATGAATATGAATTATTTTGCTAACAAAATGCTAAAAATAATGAATAGGAACGTAAAAGAGATGCAAAATTCTCAATATAACATGACATATTTTTTTTTTCAAGTAAACTAAATTCGACCCTTGAAAGCCTAGCTAAGATGGCTGAGGAGTGAGAAGGCAATTAACAATCAGGAGACAATTCACATGAGTGTCAAATTAGGTGCAAATAATGGAGTATTAAATTATTGTTGAATTTCCATGAGTATAATTGCTCTCCTGAACATCAAACTTTTATCAGATAAACATCTGAAGTCCAGATTAATAATCATTTATTCCCAATATTTAAGAGAACAATCAAGGAACCTGGCCGTCCAGTTGATGGCTTCCAATCACTTCATTTCCTCCTTGGATAAACCAGTTCAGTTAGCCAGATGCAAACCTTTTAGCAGTTTTTTGCCTTCTATGTATTTTTTACTTTTGCTAATATTTTCAATTAAATTCAAATTTATAAAATAAAATAAGAAAAGTCTTTTTTTATAGTATTAGGTCTTCTGGCATTAAGCATATCCGATTTCAGAGAGGATTTCCCATGTAAGCCTTGGAGCCAGAGTGTGTGGGCTTGTAGACAATTGTATTCCAACGTCACTTTAAAGTTGTTGTTCAATGGCCTATTCTCCCTACTCAAAAAGGTATTTAAAAAAAAAAAAACAAATTCAAAGCAAGGTCTTGCCCCCTCTCCCAACGGTATTATAGGTGTCCATCCAACTCTGTATTCTATGCCCTAAGGTTGTTTTCCCACTACACAGACGTACTAAATGTAATGTGCCATCCTGACACCATCCTCCAAAGGAGACCAGCTCACTTTGTACATCTATAGATTCAAATGAAGATTTCAGGGAGACTGTCTAGTTAAACACAAGTTTCATGTAGACTAATGATCCTCCAGAAATTGCATTCCAATTTGATCAGGCAAAACAATGTCTACTGGCTCAGCGGCCCTCCAATTCTATCAAAATCCAATAATGAGTTAAAAACGAAAAATGCAATTTTTCATTTATTTTGGACATGAAGGAAGAAGATGATTTCCACAACAAGATGTTCAATCAATTAATGCTTATAAACAACTGAAATAATTTTCGGTCCCACTTGAGCAGGTTTTTTTAGTGATTCTAAATTATAATAACCATGAATTTTAAAGGTCAGACACTTGAATCAAGACTTGCGTTAAAATGAAGGGATTTTTTTTTCATTATTGTCAATGACAACCAGAAGCGCTTGCACTGTGTAGGGTAGTAGGTCTGGTTTAAGAATGGGATAGATATTCTGAAAACCCACAGAAATAAGGACCCTGCACATAAATTTTTGTCTTGTACAAAAAAAAAAAAACCAAATGGAGGAATTAATAACCGACAAGCTGGTCTCTGTCTATTTCAGAACGCGAAGGCATGTACTCTTGTTAAATGCTTGAAAATTACTTGTTATTATTTATAGATCCTATTTCACAACCCATACACTTAATCCCAGCAATAGCGATGCTACCGACACATTTACCACGCAACTCAATCAACTAAGGTTGAAGTTTTTAATACCCTGTAAGTTTGTCGTAATTACACCAGTAAACAGGGTGATCTTGAAACAGTTCAATGAATGTCTTACAGTATTTTTTCCTTTCATACGCCAACATTATTTCGGAGCAATTAAATAGAAAAAGAGCTAAAAATATTGAAATAATAGCAAACCTGATTTCTAGGCCACGACTGAAGCAGTCAGTAGCCTCAGCAAAGTTGGGCTCTTTAAAGGATTGTCTCCTTTCTCCATTAACTCGTCGGAAAACTCCAGTGACTTCTCCGGGAACGAATTGGAGATAATTTCAGACGTTTCGGCATCTTTTATTGCTGATTCGGAGCACTCAGGAGCGTTCGTTTCGATTGCGACTTCCTTAGTGGAACAAGGTTGATCTGGCTTGGGAAGTGCAGTGTCTGTCGACATTGGATCTGCGGTTCTGGTGTCGAAAGTTCTTCTTCAACCGTACTCGTATGTTGATTAGAAATGAGCGCGAATGGGGAATGGGAATGGGGAATGCGGAATGTTGATTAGGACGGTCAATCATTCTGATGCTCCAAAATTCTGGTACTCCAAAATTGATCAGGACGGTCAATAATTTTGATTCTCCGGAATTGACCAGGACGGTCAATAATTCTGATTCTCCAAAATTGACCAAGACGGTCAACAATTCTGATCAAACTCTCCTTCACGCCTTTCATAAAGTTCTACGAGATCCTCAGAGTAAGGAAGGGGCATCCCATCATGAACATATTGGAGGCCAGACCTCTGGCCACCAGTATGGGGGACTAGTGATGGGTATACCAGAAATGGGCTGACTCCAAAAAGTCAACAAAGGTCCAAGAGGGACGGTCAACATTTCTTGCGGCCCAGAATAGGCCGAGAATTGAAAGGCTCAGGACGGTCAACGCTGGCGTTGATTGTCCGAGCGGCCAACGCACGCACAGACGGTCAACTCCAACGTTGACCGTCCGCGTGCTGCACTTTGGGCCCAAATGAGGTTTTTCTACAGTAACGTGTATGGTCCGTTTAGACCCACGAATCATCAAAAGGCCAACAACGGCTTTCCAGGGATTTTCCATGGTCCCAACTGACGCCAAAGAGGATTTTGACAATATTGGCGCCCTTCACATAAGGAAGGCGCCAGATTTACCCAAATCATTGCCAACTAAGGCTCTCCAACAATAACATGCACGGAAGAAAAGCGTCCGATTTGAAAAGCTGTTAGCCGCCTCAGAATGAAACTATCTTACATGATTTGGCAACTGGCGCTTGCTCCCAAAAGCAAGCCAGTCAGCAGATCACGGAGGCAGTGGCTCCTTCCAAAGAAGGAGGATCATCCTCTTAACTACAAAAGAAACCCTTGACGCACCATTGAGGGCACGCTTTCAATCACTCACTAATTGCATACGCTCTTAATTACGCTCTCAGACATTGAAACTCTTAGAACTGTCCAGGCTCTCTGCTACTCCAAACACATTCACCATCAACCCTAAGGCAAACAAGCACGCCTCTCACGGCCGTTTACTGCCTTCCCACCTTCTAGATTCAAGAAGGCCTCATGTCTCTCTTACATCTTGAAAAAACACTCTCTTTGTCTCTCTCTTTCTCTCAATTTCAATTTCTTTCTTTCGAAGACTGTTTGATTGACTTGAGCGTCGAAATATTTTCGGTGGGATAATTTTTCTCCGACACGCTGACCTCCTATTCTGTTTAGTGGTGTGCAGGATCCAACTCAGGGAACGGAGTCGGAACCACATCAAGAAGATCAACCGAATCTGTTCAAAATTCGGATCCAGAGACGCATCAGCGTTCGATGTATATCTAATTTATACTCAAACATATTTCTTTCAGAAATATTCACAACTAAAGCACGCCTTTTTTGCGCTTATGCATCATTTCTCTTGCTTATAGCACCTAAAAGATGTCCAATGCGCACTCGTATGCTGATAGGAAGCATCCTTGTTTTTGAACAGTGCCAACTCATATTTTAACTTTCCTCCATATTTCTCATGTCACCCTTATCATACACTCTCTCTACCTTCATCATTGCTAGATCGGTTCAATTCTTTCAAATCCAAGGCGAGTTTAAGGTTTGATCTCTCCATCTCTGCTCTCTTACAAGCTCTTGTGTCTTCCATTCCGGGTTGTGTTCCACCATTATATTGGTTTTCCTTCTTCTTTAGTGAGATCTCTCGTAGTTTTTGTAATATCCCGAATATTTATATTCGATTTAATTTAGATTTATTT
>JAODPA010125970.1:0-17459 GCA_025585075.1 Nepenthes mirabilis
TATATATATATATTTTTTTTTCAAAATAAAATTATAATTTAATATGACAACTGAACAATTTAATCAAAAGATGGTGGTTGAGGCGCCTCAGCCTAAAAGTGGCTTTTTTCAATGATATGATGACGCCCATCGCAATTCCTTACCTTTTGCGTACAGTGTTACTCCATGTTCACCGAGCACCGATTCCGAACATACTCCCGGCCATTAACGCCGGCAATTCAAAGCAGATTCACTTTCTTAATCAGTAAATCTCAGCTTTGATTCTCTTTCTTCGGGATATTTTAGTTGAAAAAGAGTCTCTGGGGTATTATATTCAGATCAACACGGTTGCTTTTATGGGTGCAGTTCGTCCAATTCCGTGCTCTTTAAGCAGTTTTGCCAATTACGGGCTTCAGTATTCTATTTCTAGATTGAAAATTTCAGTTTTCAGGCATGGATTCTCTTCCTCCAGACCTAATTTTCAAGCCTCCCTTCTTTCCGGTGAGACTCCCACCCCCCGAAAAGTCCGTCAGGAATTTTTGTGGTTTATTTATTTCCCGTAATTTTGCTGCGTAAAATGAATGCAAGTATCGTGAGATTTGGTGAACTTATGTCCGGTTACTCTTACATTTGCAAAACTTCGTAGTGGTATCTGTAATTTTGAAGTTAATGAAACTGATATGGAAATGAGACGATTTGAATTTTGGCATAAACTCGACATACGTTGGCAGTCTGATTGTTAAACAATGATTTTGTGGAGTTCGTAATATTGAATGCAAATGAATAGAAGAAATTGCATTTTATTCACTTATCAAATATTTGAAAGATTATGAGTGCGTTGATACTCTTTTTTAATGTGTCAACTTAAGAAATTATGTTTAAAATTCAGTGTCTTTAAAATATTTTATGCTTAATTTGCACAGTCAAAATAATGGAAATCAGAACTGTGGGAATCTCTAGTTTTATTTTCTCCAATTAGGATTCTACAGCTCCCATTTAAAATTTGAAACCCATAACAAATCTTGTGGATCCCTAATGCAGAAAATTTAGATTTCCACAATTTATATGATTAAAACAAAACAAATTACATTTTATATGTTTATTTCATATTTATAGGTTTTGAAAATTTTACTTCTCTATAGTTTTCCAAAGTTTTTCTCGTCAAAAGTTGAAGCAAACACAATATATTGGTCTAATGGGATAAGTTTGATGATATTTTTGTAACTAGTTTTTTTTTTTTTTTTGGTTGAAATCGATGCTTCTGGGAGTGTATGCTTATTGCTTTGACGAGCTTCAGTGAGACACTTTGAGGTTCTATTGTTTTTTGCAACATGACTCCAAGTCCCCATTCTGTTTAGTTTTCATATTCTATTTAATGTCCTGTTACGTGTTGAGTTTGAATTCATTTAGTTGTTACTGTTTTGGCATTATTGTATATGAAATTTAATTTTCACAATAAATAGTGGAACGATATCGTTTGGATTTGTTCTGAACTATTATTACTTCATGAATTAGTTGCCATCTAATTCCACGGCATTATGAGAAAGGAGCAATCTCAAGTAGCATACTTAATTGGATTTGGGACCAGTAAAGTTAGCATTGAAAGGAGCCAAGATGGATGAAATATAGGTATTGGTCCTTCTGAGACCAGTATTTCCTAATACCGCTTCAAAATCGTCATATGTGGTTGTATCAGTGATATATCGGCCGATACACCTGATATTGAGTTGTATTTGCCCTGACATTTATTTTGTTCTATACTGTAAAAAAAATTTACATCTATTATGTCTAATGCTGTCCTTCATTGGATGTCCATGGATTCAATTATCGATACTCGTTGCCCAATATGACCGTAACCGATACTGCTACAATTATTGATATCAATACCAATATTTATGCCGATATCGATACCAATACTTTCATCCATGAAGCAGATAGTGTTTTTGTACGTTGTGCACTTAGACTTTAAACTTGCTGCCTAGAAGTGCATATGAACTGGCTAGACACTAAAGGAAAAAAGGTCGAAATGCTTTCACCTTATCTGAGACACCTATTTGGTCATTAAAGGAGAGTATAACTTATAGGAAAGTAATGATGGCTGACAATTGAGTTCATTTTGGTTAACCTGAAACAGTAGAAACTGGTAGTGTACTGTTGTAGATGCCTCAACAAAATCAACCCTGAAAAGTAGAAATTCCTGTCTTGGGGAGACTTTGATAGATATTGAATGCTAGAAATGGGGAGTTGATGTGCTTAGACCTATCTCTAAAGTGCTCTCAGCATTATTGATAGTTTTACTGTTGCAGGTTTTGTTTGTCAAGGTAGAACATTCTCCCATACAATGTTTGTTTTTATTGGTCTTATAATCTTCGCAAGCTTTACAAATTTATGGATTGTGGGTGTGACTTTATCTCTAAGGTAGAGTATCATAGATGCAAATATCGGTTGATATGTATTGGTGTCAGGGCCCTCGGTACTAATATTTTTTGATATCACGATATGTTATTGTATTGGCGTTATATCAGCCGATATTCTAAATATCGGCCGATACAGTCTTATTAGCTTACGATTTTTAAAAAATTTTTTCCTCCCAATATATTAATATTGATACATATTGTTCGATGAAACTATAATCAATACTGATACCGATACTAATACTATTATTTTTATCCATGTAGAGTATAAATTTGGCAAGTGCTATACGCTCATGTTGATATGCTTCATGTGGTCTGCTGAGGACTTATATCAGTTTTTTATTTGAAATTGTAATGTGCTGCAGGTTCAGTAAGCAAAGATACCGTCTCCATACAACAGTCTGAAATCATATTTTTGGGAACAGGAACAAGTGAAGGCATTCCTCGTGTCAGCTGCCTCACTGATCCCATAAAAACTTGTCCAGTATGACCTACTTTTATCTAGTGGCATGATTAATCTTCATCATTGATACAAATATGGTCTGATATGTATTTATATCAGCCCCCTTACACCGATATTTTTTGATATTTTGATAATATTGTGATATCTTTTCATATCGGCGATGTATTCCGATATATTGGCTGATTTTTAGCTTGTGTTTTTCAGAAATTTTTGTTTTTTTTATAATATATCCGACATTAATATGTATTTTCCATATTGTCCTATATCATATGGCCTCGACCGATACAAATAATCATACTGATAGATGTCAATTTGAAATATATCCCACCATGCTTGTATTCCCTAAGCTCAAAGAAATATTTGAATGTCTATGGTTGTTACAGGTGTGTACAAAGGCCATTGAACCGGGTAACAAGAACAGGAGACGGAATACAAGTATCTTGATCTGCTATCCTGGATCTTCTGGAAGACGAAATGTTCTTATAGATGCTGGAAAGTACGTGTGAATCGCCTCATTGTCAACTTTATTATATTTCCATGATGTTCCATGATAGAGTCAAATTTCTATTTCTTAACTTTTGTTGGTTATCTATGAGAAGTCTTTGGTGCCTCACTAATGAAAATACACTTATTTGGTGATTAAAAAATTGATGTCGATAAAGCTGAAAAAGAATTACCAAAGGTAGGGGGCACTGTATTTGTAATTTTTTTGGGGCTGAAAATCATGTCTAGATTTTGTGTTTATGATCTTGTATGAGATAACTATCCAGTGAGTGGCATCCTGACTTGAGGATCAACTCTCTAAACCTACTTGAAGGATTGTTCTTATTTACCGATAAAAGTATCGGTATCAATATCAGTATTAATTGCGGCCATAACGTTATTAGATATATTAGACAATATGCATTGGTGTTGAATATATTCAAGGAAAAAGACTATGAGTATTATAAGAGAAATATCAGCTAATATATTAGCAATCAGCCGATTTATTGTAATATTGTCACAGTATTGAGAAATATTGATATCGAAGGGGCCCAATATATTGGCCGATATTTTTATTTATCTAATTTATTCTTTTGTGGAAGATGATGATGAAACATAAAGAATGGGAAAAGTAAAAAGAAACAAAACACAAAGCAAGTTTTTTCCAGTGGTAAAATTCCATCTAAAGGTAAGAAATTACGGATTTCTGATGCTTAATTCTCTGTGCAGTCATTGTCGATGAAGTCCAATCCAATTTTGTTTTAATCCTCGAGGGGTTATAGACTAGTGATCATCTTACTTATTATTCAATCCAGTAGTAGAGGTACTTAGGGAAGAAAGGTAGAATATGATGTGCTTCACTGTTCTTAAAATAGGGAAGATTGAGATATTGAGGTTTTGAATCCTCGACTATCTTAGAGATGATACAATAGTCTTTTGTGGGTGGCTATGATCAAATCTTGTTCTTTGTTTTGTGCTTTGACTGGAGCAGTAACAAATTTATCACTGTTGTTGAAGATTTGTATGTTTTGCCTATATACTTTATTGAGAATGGGATTGATTGTCAATCTCATGTTAAAGTTGGATGTGTTCAAAGATTTGCTTTGTCCTTTTGTGGGTAACTATAGATTTGTATGGAATGAAATATTGGCCGATACACATTGATAATAGGCTCCAAATACCGACATTTTTGTTTATCATAACAAAATCACAATATGTCACTATATCGGCGATATATAATGACAAAATTGTGATATATTACTGTATCGATGATATATCGTGATATATATCTGTTGATATTCAAAATATTGACCAATATACCCGATATTTTTTTATATTTGGCTGATATATTGACCAACATTTTTTGATATTTCGCTGATATATCCTGCAATATTTTCCAGTCAAGCTATGATTTATAGAAAAATATTCGTGTCCCATATGGCTGATATTGATACGTAACATCGATACGTCTGATATCAATATGGCCGCAACTAATATTAATATTGATATTCCATCCATTTGATGGGACAATTTTTTTTGGAGGGCATTTATTGCTTCTAACCTACATGCAAGACAATTTGCAGTCTAGTTGTTAAAAAAATATTCAGAAAAAGTTAAATATGTATTTTAGGGGACGCTTTTGTTAAAAGTGTCCATTGTTATTTTCCCATGTATTCAGGCCCCCTTATGTGGTTCATTCTTCGGTTGTTAACCAACCTCTAGACAGCCCCCTTCCAGAAAAAAATGTGGTCGCAAATATATGGGGAGGAAAGAGATGAGTATGCTCCGACGAGGTTGATGAGTTATACATTTGGGCCCATAGATGAAAATATTTGCTAACATGTATCGGTATGATATTTATCGCAATATGCCACTGCTACGGCTGATATACGTTTGCCCTTTTTTTTGGTTTGATTTGCTTTATTTTGAAAGTTTAAATCCACATGTTTTAAATATATCTAAATTTTTCAAGAAACTTAAATTTGGCATGTTTTGTCGAGGTCTTGGAGCGGCATACTAAATTTTGATATCCTTATCGGTTTTTGAAAAATATCAAACTTTCGTCACTCCATGACTAGAATTATATTACATAAAACAAAATAAGTATTAAGGACCCATGGGTTGGCCCAGAGTAGGCCTGTAGAGCAGACCGCTCAGGAAGCAACAGCAGTTCGTCCAGCAAAGGGTCTATGCGGCCCAGAATTCAGGTAGCACAGCTTGAAATTTGCCTAAAAGAGTATGGGTCATAGAAGCCGCCCTTCGGATTGGCCCACTAGTATGGCCCAACGGCATCTACCTGGCAATTCTAGTTCAGCAAGCAAGCCCGTGTGACTATCAGTCTGCCGCACCACGACAGTTAGTCTAACACGCCCTGACCACCTAAAAAAGCGCAGCTTGCCAGAAAAACAAGGTGGGGCTTTCCCAGGATGCCAAAGAATCGCTGCACCATTAACACCTTATCAACAGCTAGCTAGTGGGCACTCTACGAACTTCCTCCTTCTCGAAAGGAGGAGGGGGGCCTTTTTCGAAAAAAAAAGAGAGAGCAAAGGGAGAAGGCTCTCTTGGCCTTAACTCTAAGCTAGTACTCATTGGAGCTCAATCCTTCATCTTAAAGCTACTCCTCATCCGAGCGTACCGTCGGAGCTCAGTGCTCCATCTCTAAGCCGCTCCCTAGTTAAGCGCATTTATCGGAGCTCAATTTTTTATCTCAAAGCCGTTCCTTAGCCGAGTGCACCGTCGGAGCTCAGTCTTCTATTTCTAAGCCGCTTCTCAGTCGAGCGCACTCATCGGAATTCATCTCTCCATCTTTAAGCTAATCCTTAGTTGAGCACACCACCAGAAACCAGTCCTCTATCTCTAAGTCGTTCCTTAACCGAGAGCATTGTTGGAGCTCAGTGTTCCATCTCTAAGCCGCTTCTCAGCCGAGTGCATGGCCAGAGCCCAATCCTCTATTTTTAAGCTGCTCCGCAGCTCAGCATACGGTCGGAGTCCAATCCTCCATCTCTAAGCCACTCCCTCGTCAAGCGCACCCAGAGCCTATCCCTCCACTAATGCTCAATCCCCTGAAACATGTATCCACGCATTTTTCACTCATACTCCTATCTTTCTATCTACCTGAAAAAGATTTTTGACTTGAGTATCGGATGATATATCGAGGAGCGAACCCCGTCATTTTCTAATCCTTTGTTTATTAGTTGTAGCGTGCAGGATTCAGGTTTGAAGTAACGAAAATTGGACCCGCTTCTACTCCACCTACTAGGAAGATCAAGCGGCTTTCTGATTCGATCGGTAATTTGGATCTAGGGACGCATTAAGTATCAATGCTAAATTTTATATTAGAGTTTAGTTAGTTTATATGGGCTGGGTTTGGGTGGTGACATAGTAAACCCAAACCCAACTATGAATTTCGGGTTTTATTCAAACCCAAACCCGATCAAAGTAGGTAAAACATGGTCAATTCATGCCAAGTTGTGTTGGGTTGCATCAGTTTTTTTTTTTTTTGCCCTCCCTAATTTTAGAAGCTACTATGTAGTTATTTTCCTATGGAAAATGTTCAAGTGAACTAAATTCTATTGTGATGATCTTGGTGTCATGACCCGAACCCGAGCAGATAATTAAATAAAGAATTAAATACACCTAAATAAATTTGTCTCTTTCTTTTCTTGAATTGGACAAAACCCAAATAAAGCAAATCACATGCTTGGACCTGAATAAAACCAATTCCAAAATAAGATAATATCTATATATCCGACACATGATTTGACCGAATTATCTTGTTCGGTCCACGAATTAATCAATTTAACAATCTGCTCATACCAAAACTATTTGTAAGGAAAATATCTACCAAGCATCCTATGATGATTATATGAAACCTATACAAATATCTATATTGATAAAAGTATCTCCAATAATACAAACCATAAATAACTCAACTAAATAAATTTCCAATATAATCTTGAAATAAATCTAAATGCACGTTGAATAGTTGTTCGTAGCCGATCTTCTGGTTTTATTTGTAAAGTCTTTATTCCTTAGTAATCGAGACTTAAAGGTCTATGATCCAATCCAAGTTTGACTAGCCAAGCGGACAAACCATATTGGAAAAAAAGAAATCAGTAAAAAAGTCCCCCAATGGTCATACAAACTAATCGATGATTTAGAACAACAAGAAAGAGAAAATGAAGAAGACGTGGCAGTGGATCATCACAAGGGATTGTGATGTCTTTCTATGGGGTTGCAGGCCTCCTTATTATTTTCTATTTGTGGTGCACAATTTCATAGAATATAGGTAGTAGTTATGATTTATTCGATAAAAAAGAAGGAATATTTGTTGGTGTACGTCCGTTGTATCAATTATCATTTCAACAAGGATTTGAACCTATGACCAATTAGCTAATAGCCGACCTCTACCAATGGACCTCCTAAAGACTCGAACCATAGTATACTTGGTATCGGTGCCTCCGAGTGGTATGTTTTTAGGACTATTTGCACTTGGATAGAAAGACTCTATGAAGCTCCAAATATTTCTGAAAATTCTTACTCCCATTAAACCATTTGTATCTATATGCATCAGGATCTTAATTCATATATCTATCGGTTCGAGAAGTTATCTTTTTAAAATGTATGAAGTATTAATATTTATTTTTGAATGAGAGAAGACACAGTGTGAACGAATAAAAAAAGAGGAGAAAACAGAATCCAATTATTTTTAGAGACGGGGTCTATCCCTAGACACCTAAAAAAATAAGTTACATATTCGTAAATTCTAGCATAATATTTGAATCTGATTTCATATGCAAAATCTGTAATGTATATATAAATGTCTAATAATATCAAATTATACGAAATTGTCCAATATCCAAATGTTAAATAATTCCAAAGGCTCAAAAGCCCAAAACGGATAATTTTGAAAATTATGTCAAAACCTGCAAATCTCATAAAGTCAGAACATTTCAAATATCAAATATAATACAGGTAAAAATCTTAAAAATTTAAAACATGCTAAAATTGAGAGCCAAGGACCAAAAAGTCAAACTTTGATACAATGTTACATGTATTTCCGATAACCTTAGACCAAACTATTACTATTTGACCTGTAGTTGGGGCCGTCTACAAATATACCCTATAGATGGGGTTAAATATTACTTTCTTTTATCACCTATTGAAATAAATGCAGCTCTTAAGTATACCTGATATATTGGGATGTTCGAATATATTATTTCTATTTAATTTCTTACAATGGTTTTTAACAAAATACCAAATAATGGACTTTATAATAAATATCTATATTTTTTTTTCTTTGTAGGAAAAGTAAAAATCCAAAACTTTCCATCTTATGAGAAAGTGTGAACACGAAACTTTTTACTCTCTGAGAAAGTGTAAATATCAAAACTTTCCACTCCGTGGGAAAGTCAAACTTATATTGAAACAAAATAAAGTTCGAACCGAAACATTTACATGAAATACTACATTCAAGGCCACATGCAATGGTTTCATGATTTTGTTTTCATAAATATCTCAATGTATAAACATAATGTCTTGAAATATTTACTTATTTTATAAAAATCGAACAAAACTCTCTAATATTTGGTAAAATCAAACAAAACTCCAAATCCTTCGGTGAAAATTACATGCAAACAATAATATTTAAAATAAGAATGTAAAAGATGGCATTCAAGTACAATAAAATAAGAAATATAAGCAAAATCAAATGATATACGGAATAGACCAAAAAATAGGTTTAGAATACTTGCCTTCTACCTCTCATTTAACAAATCTGACAAGATATTACTACGAAATGCTCTTCCTCCTCTCTCTCTTTTCCTCTTCTTCTTTTCCCTTCTATTTTTCTCTCTTCTCTTTCCTTTTCTCGCGCGAAATGATTGACATAGGTGCGCAGGCGCTTATATACTACAATTGATGCACAAGCACCAAATAGACGCGCATCAAACGTCGTGCTACTAAATAGGAGTGCACGAGCGCCACATCAGGCGTAGATTAGGTGCTGATATTTTGCCTAATTCATGCACGAGCACTAACACAGGTGCCTCAATTCTACCCCAAGTGAGCATGAGTGCTCCAAAGGCGTGTATCAAGTGTGCGGCTTATACCTCAAACACGCACAAGCGTAAGTAAGCGTCCCTTAGAGCATGAGACAGGCTCCCTTTAGATGCTTAACCTGATTCCTAATAATCCAATTCTCACCAAATTTTAATTATATAATTATTTACAAATTAATTCAAAATTATATCAATGGCGTCAGAATTCAATAATGAAAATCCGGTATTATACTTGGTTTCTAAGGTGATTAATGCTTTTGAGGTGGGGCATAGGGGAGTTCTGGCCAATTGAATGTTGTAGTATCATTTAGAAAAGTCATCTAAAAGAAGTGTTGTTAACTATCCTCCTAGTGGGGAAGCTCCTCCATCTATCCAATGGTTAGTATTGGAAGTTGGGTGGACGAGTGGTTGATACTAAATCAAGTGATTTGAATGACTATTCAGTCTTAGCCATTCATCAATCTAATTTCTAATCCTAACTGTTGGGTGGATAGAGGGAGCCTCCACATTAGGAGGACATAACAGCTCTCATTTAAAAGATGCTTACTAAGCGCAGTTGGCTGTTCCCTCAATTATAGGCCAGGCTTAAATCTTCTTGTTAAGGGGAGGACAGGAGCATTACTGACAACAATCCATTGTGCCATGAACTTGGAAAAAATGCTATGGAAGAAGAAAAAGGCATCTTCTAGTGTGAGATAAAAGTAGATATTAGAATGGAGATGATATAATGAGTTGGTCCTTTTTACAGTAGCTTTTGTAGAAACTTTTAGTCGAGCATTGCACATATGAGAATATTAAGATAAATAAGTAGAATCACATTGAAAGATAAGATAATGAGTAATATATCAGCAATAGTTTTGAAGGTACACCTTTGAGGATAAGATGAGAAAATATAGTTTAAGGTGATTTGGACGTTTAAAACGTAGGCAGAATGAGGTTGTAATCAAGAGAAAGAAAGGAAGAGGTAGATCTAGGAAAATTGGAGTGACATGGTAAAAAACAATTTAAAATTACTTCTATGCTAGGAGAATATTGTATTAAATCAAATGAAACGATAAAAACGAATTTATATAGTTGATTTCACCTGGTGAAACATCAGACTTTAGTTCCCAAAGAAATTAAGAGCCTTATTGATGATTCTCGATTGCAGTATGTGGAGATTTTTCACTTGAGGAAAATCATTGATTGAGGATGGTTGATCCTTCATCGCCCATTGTATTTGTTTTGTTTATAGAATACTTAGCAAGTACTATTGTATATTATTTTTTGGAAGGGATTGCAAATTTTTTTTTCTCAAAAACAGAAAGACTGTAGTCACTGAGAGAAAAATTCATGCAATATGAAACTTATATCTTCAGAGAAGTCTGGTTGTTCAGAGACACACCCTTTAGTCACCCTTGTTGACTTAGCATCTTATTAATCCATCTACACTGACAGACAAGTTGGGCCTTTCTCCCCAGCTTATAGCATAATCCATTAATTCTTCCTTTTGCTATAATAGAGGAAACAAACATAGGTTTCTTTCTACTTAGGGACTACAATGCAACTATTTGCTGCAGATAGAGAAAGGTTGCATAAAATTATTTTTTATGTCAACCTATCCAGCACAAATTTCTATTATTGTTACACTCTTTTTACCTTATTTATTGTTCTTGAAGGTAAACATTGGTATAATAGGTCCTACATTGTCAAATGGAGGCTACTGGTTTAAACCACGGAAATGTTTTTTTCTTAGCTTCGCTTCACATAAATCCACTTGTTTTTAAGTCTACCAAAATCTTTTATGAAGGCTAAATTTACATGTTTTGTACAAGTATAAATATACATAAATCTAATTTTTTCGGTTATTTTTTAATGATCCGGAAGAATACCAATATTAATTTTAAGAAAATTAACTGAGGATCCTCAATAGGTAAATAGATGATTAAATATGCTCAAATCTTGATATATGTCTCATTTATAATATGGTTATGGGGAATTAAAACTTTTCATATCCACAATATTCAATACCTATATTTATCCCTGATACAGTTGATGTGGGTACTATTGCAATTAATATCGATATTTGCTAACACGGTTATGATGGTTATGCCAATGACTTCCATCAAAGCTGCATATATTTGATCTATTAACCGATAATCTGCTGGTTGTTAATCAGAAAGCTGATCTCTTGTGCCTAATATCATGCAGGTTCTTCT
Source organism: Nepenthes mirabilis (assembly GCA_025585075.1). NCBI lineage: Eukaryota > Viridiplantae > Streptophyta > Magnoliopsida > Caryophyllales > Nepenthaceae > Nepenthes > Nepenthes mirabilis. The sequence continues at coordinate 11,597 of JAODPA010125970.1, forward strand.
ATCATAGTGCTCTCAAGTGGTTTCCTACTTACGGGTAAGCCTGCAACTTTACTCTGTTCTAACAAGGCTCAGTTAAATGTGACAATGTGCTAGTTTTTTCTCAATGCTTTTATAAAACAGGGAATGAAATATCAGTCAATGCATAAAATATCAAGTATCAGGTTCTTGATACCAATATTTCTTGAAACTATAACAAAATCGTAATATATTGTCATATTGGTGATACATTGTGATATATTAGCCGATATTTTTCCCAATTCCTATTCAAAATAAAAAAATTGCGTCTGATTTATCTAGTATCGAAATGTGTTGCTAGATATAGCCATTAATGATACAACCGCGACCAATAAGGTTCAAAATTCTGTGATTTATCTTGAGTAGTTGGAAAACATTATCACTTACCATGCATAAAATTTTCAGAGCAATATCACTTACCAATTTAGGGTTATTCCTTTGCAATCTTGCTTGTCATTTATTTTACAAATGATATTCTAGTACTATTAGGATTGTTTAATGAACATACCATTTTTTAATCTCATTTCTTCTAACTTTCCCCATATGTAATCAATTAGTTATAAATTTATTAGTAACTAATTTGAAATTTGCTGCTAATTTAATTGAATATTTTTTATTGATCCTATTAAATTTATTAATTGATTACTATGACTCGCACATATTTCTAAGAGTAGTTGATTTTCCACCATATTTTTTACCAAAAATAATGACATAAATTGTTGCAAATTTACTCCGTTAAAAATAGTAAACTATGCAAGTGTTGAATTTTCTAGATAATTTTTATGAAATCACTTTGTTTATTAACTAGCAAAGGAAAGGTGATACTCAAACTTATGTCAAGCACGAATTCGCGAAGAGCAACCACGAGTGTGCTATCCTTATGTCTCAAAAATTATCTTCTTTCGCGACCACCATTTACGTAAAAAATTTCATTGTTTTCTTGTTCCCACTTGCATCAGAATTTTTGGCTTGTATTCCTGCTATGTCCCTGCTATTCATGTCCTTGCCATGATTCAGAAATTACTTGTAAATGAAAAAAATGCCATGCACTTAGATTTAGTTACAGAATCTAAACTCAAATTATTGTCCCTTCAGTTATCCTATGTTTTGAATTATTAGGGCTCCAGTGTGGTAAATTTTTAGCTTGCCAGCTCCTAACTTATAATTATATATGCTGTCCTAACTTGACTCTATGGATGAAAATGTCGGTATTGGTCATAGCCATATGGCGCAATATGTATCTGTATCGGATGTTGTTGATGCAATTTTTTTCGTGACTACATAAAAAATAAGTTATATAATAAAATTTGGGCATCTTTAATCATCTATTTGCCTATTTGATGGGTTTCAGTCAATCTTTCATGTCAATTGGAATCCGGTTGCTAAGCTATTATCAAAATATATCTTGTTATCCTTCCGTGCCATTGAAAAATACCCCAAAGCTTTTGATTCACATATGTTTTATACTTCTATAGAATATGTATATCCAGACTTGGAAAATTTATGTACAGTTAAAACGTGTGGATTTAAGTTTTCAAGTATATATCAATAGAAAAAATGGCCAAGACAGCCAATAATTAATACAGTGACATATTGAGATATCTTTCTATATTGGAAAGTACTGTTATTGGGAAATAATGGTGTTGGTGCTCCTTTATGGTATTACATATGGGTCAATATTTTAAATATGACCAATATTTTATTGTTTTGTATGTATTAAACATGATGACAAATTACATAAAAACTGGTAAAATTTTAGGGTTACACTCAGGGACTAATCTTTATTGTTTGTGCTGTATAGTTTCTATATCCAAATGATTATTTCTTGAATACAGCCTTGGAAAACAGTAAGCCAGACATGTATTTTTTCTTTCTATGCTGTGGACTGTGCGTTTGCCTTCTCATAACTCACATTGCATTTCTCTCAGGATAAGAGCGCTTGATGCCGTTATTATTACTCATTCTCATGCTGATGCTATCGGAGGTTTCTAACCTAAACACTTACCCACATCATTTTATGGTTTGATTAGCGTATACATTGTGATGCCTTGAGAACCCATCTGATGAAGCATCTATTTATTCAGCTATTTTTATGTCTAGGTCTTGATGATCTTCGAGATTGGACCAACAATGTTCAACCTTACATCCCAATATACGTGGCAATGCGTGATTTTGAGGTTCATTTGTTACCAATTTTTACATCAACTTCAAAAATTCTTTCTAAGATGTATGGGCGGATCCACCCTTTTGCTCAGTGGGATCAACCGATCTCACTGAAAAAAATCATAGATAGATCGAACTTGACAGGTTTCACTGTAGAAAGCCTCTCACAGAGTTAGCTTATTTTAATACTTTGGTTATTTATGAAGCCTAGTTGGTGTGTATCTATCAGAGGATTTTAAAGAATTCGGTATAGATTTATTGATAATTAAACTGAAAGTTTTTATTGACCCCATTAAATCTATTTCTTGACCACTATGACTTATTTATTTCTATGTGATTAGTCAATTTTTGACCATCTTTTTACAAAAATCAATAATATAATTGTCTCAAATTTACTATTTTATAAAATAGTAAAACTAAGGATGTGGTAAATTCTATAATAGTTTTTTTGAAATTACTTTGTATATTGATCTCACTGGAAAAATTTTCGGATCTGTTCCAGTCCATGTTCTTACATCATTCAAATTTGTGTTATAAATGCCATTGTTAGTTCCTTCAAGTTGAAGACAGTTAGATTTTTTTGGGGGTTAAGAATTTTTCAATTTTATTTCTTTCTACTTTATTCATATTGAATTTCTTTCTTTTTTTATTTCTCGAACTGATTAAACGATTGCCTGTGAATTTATATCAGGTGATGAAGAAAACTCACTATTACTTAGTGGATACAAGTGTAATTATACCTGGTGCTGCCGTCTCTGAATTGCAGTTCAATATCATTGAGGAGGAACCATTCATTGTGCACGATCTCAAGGTATGCTGGTTCATATTGATCATTTCGAAACTTTAGTGAATGAAAATCATTAATTTTGTATTTGAATTTATATGTATAAGTAATCATTTTAGAATTTTTTTTTGTTTTTTAATAAAACAAAGGCTATTTCTGATTATTCCAATAGTATGATTACTTGTCCTACATGCTACTTGAACTACGAAATGAGATATTCAACCTAGTGATATCGGGAAGATTAAGCTATGAACTCTATGAAGAAACCAACAGATTCAAGAGTTCGAATTGTTAGATGAAAACCTGGGAATGATTTGATAGTGTAACACGGCCCTCATGCTGGTGCTCTTTTATGCTCGAATTGTGGATTAAGCATTTGCCCACTCCAGACAATATGCAAAGCGAAGGAAATAAAATGCTTATATACTTCAATATGCCACTGACCGTGAGACCTCTCAATACTGTTACATATCGCTTGATATTTTAGAATCTGAATAATATTTCTATGTCAGGTTGACACAATTGCTAATTACTACAGTTAAAACCCATTTATTCATCCAAAATTTATTTTATTATAGGTTAACATTTTAAATGTTTAGTCTTGTGTTAGAAACATACTGTTGTGTGTTGGGTTATGTATTATGAGCTTGTCTTATCATGTCATTTCATCATGTTAAATATGTCTTGTTGTATCACATTAATACGACCTGTTTATTGAACGAATTTTATGCATGTCATGTTGTGTTGTTCGTTTATTTTGTGGGTTCTGTTCGTGTTTGCTTTATTGGCACAATTATCAATCATATCGTGTTTGCGTTGATATATACACTAATATACGTATGTCTCAGCACATCCACTCGAATTGACACCTTGAACCCTCGGTCCATTTATCATCCCACAACCCAACCAAGCAAGTTTAGTGGACCAGGTGTAATAGATTAGCTGCTTGAAGTCCAATTCTCAGTTACTTCCACGTCTAACCCTAAATTTGGTGCTAAATTCTCAACCGAGTATGATTCTATGCAACGAACTTTTCACACATGAGTGAAAGTCTAATTTGTTCCTCGCATATTGCAATTCAGTTTACACCTTTGCCCGTGTGGCATGGCCATGGCTATCGTTCTCTCGGTTTTCGATTTGGCAACATTTGTTACATAAGGTAATTCAATTCAATCTCACATGGTGTACTCGTTATACCATTAAATGATATTATTCGGGATTCTTGGAGCAATATCGATCGATTTTTTGCAGTGACGTAAGTGAAATACCCGATGAAACCTACCCACTTCTGAAAGACTGTGAACTCCTTGTTTTGGTGACTCACTGATCCTCCTGTGTCACGATTTTATCGTTGTTGCGCACGGTTTCTTGCCTACAAATTCAATTAATTTATGGTATTTGCTAAATTTTGTAGGATGCATTAAGACCGGATCGTTCTTCGTCAACTCATTTTGGACTTCCAAGGGTAGGGAGAACTCTTTCTACTCCTATCTTAGAGTTAACATAAATGTTTTGGTGTTATATAATGAAATATTGGCAAGTATACTACGCTAAAATTATAATATGTTGCTGTATGGTCGTAATGTAGAATTTTACTCCATATTTTAGTCTTGACGAATGGATGAAAATATTAATATTATTATATGTTACGGTCATATCAATATCATACACACCAGATAGTACGTATCTGTATCTGATATATTGAAAGAAAATTTTTTTCTTATAATTATAAGCTGATAAAATCATATCATCTGATATATTAAATATGTAACATATTAGCCAATATTTTGAATATCAGTTAATATATCATGATATTAGATACAATAATATATTATGATATTGTCGCAGTATTGAGAAATTTTGGTATCAAGGTATTTANGTAACATATTAGCCAATATTTTGAATATCAGTTAATATATCATGATATTAGATACAATAATATATTATGATATTGTCGCAGTATTGAGAAATTTTGGTATCAAGGTATTTAATATTAGATGCATGCTTGACATAGATCTCTCGATTTCCATGTTTGTTTACTTCTTAGGCTTTGGACGAAGTACGGAAAATCGGACCGAAAAAAACACTTTTCACCGGTATGTTTTCCAAGCCTCTCATTCTACATCACTTGCTTAGGTCATTGTGGGAATCATTTCTTTCTTTTAAGTCCTCCAACCTCTTTATTTCCTTCTTAGCTCAAGATTATTTTGGCCGGTTTTGCTTGAATACTCAAAACGAACTCGAAAACATGCAAGTGTTCATGATGTTTCCAAGCCCGCCCTTCAGAGACCACCAACACAATCCCGGCTATTTTAGTGTTTGTCGTGCTTGTTTCGGGAGATATGGGTCGTTGGACGAGCCAAACAACTCGGTCCGATTTGAGATTGCTCGAGTGACACTCCATTGGGTTGAACCTAAGAAGGCGAGCCGAGCTCAAGTCTTCAATGAATGACTTTAAGCCTTACCCAAGCCAACCTAACCAACACAATCCCGGCTGTTTTAGCTTTTGTCGTACTTGCTTCGGGCGATATGGGCCTTCGGACAAGCCAAACAGCTCATCCCGATTTGGGATTGCTCGAGTGACACTCGGCTGAGTCGAATCTGAGATGGCGAGCCGGGCTCAAGCCTACTTAACTAAGTTGTTGCTTTGTGTTCTTGATTGTGTTAGAATGTTGTTAACAGATTACATTAATCATAAATTGATTTGAAGGGATGATGCATTTGATGGATCATGAAGAAGTGAACAAGCGTCTAACGAGATTGATGGAGACGGACGGTCTTGATGTGCAGTTGAGCTACGATGGACTGCGCGTTCCCGTTGCTTTCTAGCCGTTGATTCCCTTCTTCTCATTCGTATATATTAATATCATTATATTAATGTTATATATTCTCATTTTTTTC
>JAODPA010125981.1:0-17458 GCA_025585075.1 Nepenthes mirabilis
AGGGAGCCTTCGGATTCCTTGGCTCGTGGTGGCGTCGATCGAAGGGTCCGATCTCCGTCTCTATGAACCTGGACCTGCACAATACAAACGACAAACAAGAGGTCAGGGGTCCGGCAGGATTTCTCCCATCGAGGCCACTCCGACTTTCAAGTCAGCAAATTTTCGCAATGAACGGAAATGGCGCACGCTAAGGGCGGTGCGCGGATGTATGCTGCGAAAGCGTTAGTGATGCTCGTGTTATGGTATGGAGACTGTGATGAGCAGGTTTTGGAAGGCCTGGCTCCCGGGTTGCACCACAATGGGTGGCTGACTTTCCCGTAGTCTGAATGGACGTAGGATGAGTGATCGTGAGCTTGCTATTGGCAGGCGGAAGTGAGTTTGTACTCAGTTCCCGTTTATCCCCTTTTTGGGGTTAAGTGGAGAAGAAAGCTCAGAGTTGGTTGAGTTTGATTCCGGATCAGTATTCAGCCAGTTGAAGGTCGAGAAAAGATCGAAGAGGAAGAAGAAGATCCCTTCTCTGCGGGGTGCGAGGGCTCTTATAGCCTCTCCCCGGTGGACTCTTGGGCGCCAAAACGCCCACTGCGAGGGCTTCTGTGCCGCTGGTCACTGTTATGGACCGCTGGTCACTGTTATGGACCGCCGGTCATGCCAGTTGTCCTTTTACCGTGGATAGCACGCTTCTGAGCGTTGCCGGCCACGCCGAATTTTCTCCTAAGTAGGGATTGGTTGGCTGCCTGCAGACGGCAGCAAGGGTCGTTGGCGCTGCTCCAGCCACTCCTCTATTGGCTAGCCTTTTCGCCCTCCTCGTCTGTTTCCCGGCAACGCATTAAATGCGTTGTAGGGTTCCGTTGTCTTCTATCAACACAGGTTCGCGCCTTTCGACCACTGGACTGGGCTGGCCATTTCATATGGGCTCTTGGACTCCTCGCGGGCTGCGGATTCCTTCATGGGCTTGGTCAATCCTTCATGGGCCTAGACATGGGCCCCCCATGCCTAGGCCGGCCAGCGGTCGGGCCTGGCATGTCCCTTGGGCCCATTCCGCGATTTCACGCCCTTCCTCGCACTGCGTTACCCTTCGTCGTTTTCTGAGTTCGCGCCTTCCCTAGGCGCTAGGGCAGGCTTTTCAGGCGCTGCCATAGCTTGTCACTTCACCGGGCGAGATTCGCGAGCCTTCGGTTGCGTCTGACCAACGGTTCGAATCTATCCTAATCTAATTGTAGCCTGAGTAGGCGTCCATAAAACTAAGGAGCTCGTATTCAAATGTAGAGTCTACCAACTAATTGATCCAGGGGAGTGGAAAACTGTCCTAGGGCAGACTTTATTTATGTTGATAAAGTCGATGCACATTCGTCACATGTCATTACTTTTCTTTACAAATACGACGTTGGACAGCAAATTCGGGTACTATACATCCTTTATGAATTCAGCGTCCAATAGCCTTTTCACTTCCTCCCTTATGGCTATGAGCTTCTTCATGGAGTAGTTCTGCCGTTTTTGCTTAACAAGCTTATGGTCGAGATTGAGATCCAACCTGTAGACCATTACTCTGGCTGGCATCCTAGGTATGTCGGCTGGAGCCCACGTGCAGACATCAGAGTTTCTTTGAAGGAAGTTTATCAACAGGTCGTGGTCCATTACTGCTAGGGAGCCATCAATTTGCACACACTTTTCAAGTTCGGACGGGTCCAGAGGGACCTTCTCGGTCGCTTCCTGCTGTAACGTCATTTCGTCGTGAAAGTCCAAGCCTTGGCTGGCTGGTCTGACGTTGCAGGAGTGACTTGGGACAGATAGCATGTCTGTCTAACCATCTGATCGCCAAGCACTTTTCCCACTCCGTATGGGGTCAAAAATTTCATCTTAAGATGAGGGATCGATATTATCACCCCAAAGGTAGTGATAAATGGTCTGTCCAGAATGACGTTATAAACGAACAGTAGGTCAACGATGAGGAATGTCAGCTCACGTGTAACAACACATGGGTAAGTTTCCATCGTGACCTCTAACTGGACTTCTCAAGCACGGGCATGCGTTCATTGTCGAGGTTATACAGGGGTCCCTCTACTGTTCTCATTTGGTTCCTTTTCAATCCAAACTTAAAAAATGCGTCGGGATATAGCAAATTCCTTGAGCTTTCATTATTAATAAAGATTTGTTTTAATTGGTAATCAATTGTACCGATTGAAATGAAGGCTGATATAATAAGGGGATTAGAGTGAGGGGAGGTTACATGTATCATATTACTAAAGCTAATGACATCATCCCTAACTTCTACTCGTGCCCCCTGCTGCTGGAAGGGTAGTAGTGTTGCCCCTCCCCGCTGTTTTTGGTCAACCTGTTGGATACCATGCTGATCACGCCGGCGACAGTGCGGTTCCTCGACGGCTCACTGGCTTCGCTTTTCGGAGCTCTGGGGGCTTGCCCTGAGCTCCTCAAGAATTGTGTAAGGTGCCCACGGCGGACCAGGTCCTCTATTTCTTTTTGGAGAGTCTGACAGTTTTCAGTGCCGTGCCCTAGAGACCGATGGAAGCGACAATTCTTCGTTTAGTCTCCTGCCTCTGAGTTCTTTAGTACTATAGGCCACTTCAAGAATTTCTCATCATTAATTTGTATCAGGATGTTTGAACGGGTGTCGTTTAGGGGAATCGGAGCCACCGGCTAGTATTCTCTCCTGGCGCTCAGCTCCGACCGTTGCTGCTTACGGTGCTCCTAGATGCGGCCACCATCTCCATTCCTCTTCTTCCCAATGATCGGCCCCTTTGCCTCGAAATGTTTTGCTTCATTGGCCTCCTCAGTCAAAATATAGGCCCGAGCGATGGCCTCAACTTTTCGGAAGGTCTTGGAGCACTGGTGCGCTAGGTGCTTAAAGAAATCCCTTGCTGCCAACATGGCAATGGAGGCGCTGAGTTTCATCTCATTGAAGAGTTGGGGAATCCGACAAGCTTCAACGATAAAGCTAGTTAGGAACCGCTTCAAACTCTCCTTTGGCCTCTAGCTGAGGCAAACGAGGTGTCAGGATTGCTTCTTTTCCTTCCAATTGGAGGTGAACTGGCTCAAGTAGCGGTCAGCGAGCTCATCGAATGATTGGATAGAATTCGGCGGGAGGCCGTAAAACCAAAGTAGGGCATCCCCTTTGAGGGCCAGGGGAAATACTGGCATATGACGGCCTCAGTCGCCCTATGGAGGGACAAATGCGTACAAAAATAGTTGAGGTGATCCATTGAGTCAATACTTTCGTCGTACCCATCCAAGGTTGGCATCTTGAACTTGAGGTAGAGTTGCTGAGTCTGGATATCCGTAGCGAACGGCGAGCTTCGCGGGTTAAGCGCGGATTGCCCGGAATTCCCCTTGAATAGGTGGTTCCATATTTTCTTTACTTCCTCTCTATCCGCGGGATGAACTTGCTCCTCTTCACGTTGATGAAGTGGTGAAGCTCCGAGTTGTTTTACGGGTCGCACGGGGTGCGGCGGCTATCTGATTGGGGCGGTCGTGCGCTACACGATCCCTCTCGCTCGACGGTGGGCCTCCTATCGCTGCGGGAGTTGCGAGAATTTTGCCTCTCTGGGCTTTCCTCCGCCTCTTCCCGGCTAGGAGGACTTCTTGCCACCGTCCAGGTCCTACTACCTGAAGTCGCCTGGGCCTTCGCGTCAAGTTCATTGAGCCCTGCCCTTGGGGCCCCTTGCGCAGCGTCTTCCTCGCCTGGAGGCTGATGCCTCGGGCCCTAGGGGAGGGGCCCTAACCCATTGTGTTCCTGTTCGAGCACACAGAGCTTTGAGCATTTGTCTCATGTCGTCGACGTCGGCTGCCAACTTATGCACATCGGGCTCTGGGTGCTCGTGGGCACGACTACCCACTAAGAGGTCATTTTCGTGGGCGATGGTGTCTTTTGGAGGCGCACTAGCCTACGCTTTAGTGTTGACCATCTTTTTTGTGAAAGAGTAGATGTCGGGATAAGAACTAAGACTTTTTGTTGTATTTTCATAGGCGGCGCCAATGTTACGTTTTGAGTTTTCGGTTGTTGTACGAATTAGAGAACTTTTAAATCTTTCGCTGCAGATCGATCTTTGTCAGGTCTGGTTTCTATCGTTGATAACCTGAAACATGTACAATACAAATTACAAATAAGAGATCACAGGTCGGTGGGTAAATCTTCCACCAGAAACACTCCGACGCTTAAATTAATTATCTTCCGTAATAAACAGAGAGATGTTGGAATGTGTGTATGATGCAGTGGGGAATATAAGTTCACGTAAATGTGATATTTGAGCGATTTTTGATGCTAGGCTCCATAGGATGCACTGTAACGAGTGGCTCACTAAGTTTGCTGAGAAGAGACTTTTCAGTAAACCAAGATTCGGAAGGACCAAGGATAAGACTGTGATCAGAGTCCAAAATCTAGGTTCCAACCGAGGATCCCTTTCCTGTTGAAGGAAAGGATACTTATATGCTTCATGGTGAGGAACCTTAGGCATGAGATTTCGCTGCATGTGGCAAGTTAGGATTCACCGGTAGCTGACCGCTGGCGGCCGCCAGCGGTATCAATTATCGCCTTGTCGTGGCGCAGAGACCGTCATCGAGCGTTGACCACGCTTAATGTGGCGCTCGTGTGTGAATTGGCTAGGCGGCTGGACAGATCGGCGTGGACAGTGGGTCGTAACATTGACTTTTCCCTTATTTGCCATCATGCCTTGGGCAAAGTCCCTCTACCTCAGCAAGCTGCAAGGGCTTGCTAATTGATTGCTGCCCTGAGGCACCATGTGGTATGCGCCTTTGAGCTTGCTGAGCTTCGGAGGAACTCTGGGCCTGCTGCTCGGTTAGGTTAGCGTTTCTTCAATTGGGCTTGGCTTTCCGCAGCCCGCTTTCGGATTGGACCCAACAATTTGAATAAAGAAAAAAATTATTAGCACCGACAACATAAATTCAATAACCTCACAAAGATAGTACAAAGAGAACTTCTTCTTATTTTGACCCTTTTATCGTATAAATTAATCAACAATCACATAAATTGTCATTCTAATTATGTACATCTAAGTATATATTTATATAGTGTAGATTTAATTTTTATAAGTTTAATGTTTGGCATATGATGTCAAGTACAAAGTCCATTATTTCAGAAACTTGTTAAAATTGGAGAGGAATTAATTTTTAGAATTTAACCCAATAACAATAACACAAAATTAGACTAGATTGGTGAAAGTAGAGATGTATTATGAAATAAAATGCCCTATAAATATAAATTAATAGATATTTCTGAGACAGTTTACGTTCAACTTTATCACACACACACACTCTCTCTCTCTCTAAAAAAAAATTAAAAAAACAAAGAGAAAAGAAATAAAAACGTTCCAGACCTTCGATCATTCAATCTTCCAAGCGTTTAGGAAGAGACAAAAGCGCGGCGGTCGAGCCTGACTCGTCGCAGAGTAAAACAAGCTCCCGCTGCCATCGCTGCCACGGCCGCTGGCATCCTTGCCGCTCTCCGACGCCGATTCCGGCTTAAAGATGAACAGACCGTACCCGGACCCCGGCGCCGAGAACAACCACGCGTGGACATCCCAGAACACCTGAATCGGCTGCTTGTTCACCGTCATCGTGTCGTTTCCCCGAAACTTCCACTGCAAATTCTTCACGTGCACGAGGACAATCCCGTCCACGCTTATCCACATCTCCGGATCCCTCGGTCCCGCCGTCGAGCTCTCCACCACGATGTCGTGCTCTCCACGCCCATCCGCGAACCTCGCCCTCGTCGAGAAGCTCTTCTTCGCGTAGACCACCTCCTTCTTCAACGACTGTACGGCGTCGACAAGAGCCGGCCGCTTTTTTGTCCTTTTGTACGCTTTTTTCTTGTAGTCACCGAGCAAGAGGGTGATCTCCTCGTCGGATGCGAGCGCGACGTAGTATTCGGAACAAGGCTCCGGGCTGCCCGAGAACTTGGCCGACCTTAGGTCCCAGAAGATCTCTAATTGGTGCGAGGATTCTTCTGCTGTTGGATGGCAACCGACGTCAATTTCGAATGGCTTATAGCCCTTCTTGCTCCAGAATTGCCAGGGCTTTATCTCGATTTTGCAGGTTTGGCTCGATTCGCCTTCCGGACCTTCTACTGTGATGCTGAGGGAGATGTTCATAAGGTTCTTTGACCATTGGACAGCGACGTTCCGCCAGAAGCCAGCGATGCAGGCTTGGTATACGTTCGTGACGGTGCCGGCGGCGTTCTTGATCGGGATCGTTTCCTCCACCACCCTGGCGGCCGGCGCCCGCCTCGATTGTGCTCTTGCGAGATTTTGATCATATGCCATCGAATGTGTGAGTTTTTCTTTTTTGGTCAACAATCAGAACAGTCTTCCCCTAATTCTAAGAAATTCCGCCGCGTTGGCGTTATGGCATCACCCCTCTCCTCGCGGACACATCGAATAATCAACTTCGTGACTGGTGACAAATCAAAATTCTATATATTGCATTCAGCAATCTCTTCTTTCGATTGATTGTTGCTGATGAAGTTGTCCCCGAATGAGAACAAGACGGTAAAATCCGGAATGGACGGAGAGAGGCCCGAATGCTGGGCAAACACAGCAACGTGGGGATGGAGGAAAAGGCGATGTAAGTCGTATTTTGCGGTGGGAAATTATGCAGTCTCAGAGAGGGGAGGAATTCGGAGCAGCGGAATTGGCCAAATTTTGTGACGATTAGCTGGGGAGAGCAAGGACGGTCTGAACGGAATTATTATATGGGGAGAATCTGAACCGCCGAGTTCAATAAATCGCCATTCATAGACTTCAAGTCTTCCTGTTTTCTAATTTTTGTCGATTCGACAAGCAGTGACAGGGACAGGATTGATGCTGAATTCCACGTTGGGTAATAATAGTAACTGGCACCTGAGCTGTCTGTCTGTGATTAACCAGAAGAAAACCCACAGTTGAAACCACCGGATATGTATTTTTAGATCATACTGACACAAAAAAACAGCTCAAAATGGTAGTAAAATATTGATAGTTAAACATAAATAATCTTATTTTTTATAATGTAAAAGGGCTTATAGTCTCTAAATTTCATGAAATAACTTTACCCTAAAGCCATAATTCAATCTACTACTAGTTTTAGAAGTACAATTTTTCTGGGTATAAATTTCATAAAAATTTTATGTTGGGTGTTTTTTAAACTATTCAATCATGAGTGTTCTGGTGCTCTAAAAGGAATCTTAGCTTCCATTGGATACATTGTACCACATAGCTGGCAATCGTGATTTCTTATGCATAGCCTTGGAATGAAAGCATACTGTACGAAGAATAATAGCAATATCGATAATACCAAATACTACATGATATAGCCAAGTAATGCTCTCTCTTCCATGATAGATGTTCTGACTCTTAGTGTCAAACAATATATTCAAATACTTTACATTTGAAATAATAATAATAATAATTCAAAATTTGAAAATATAATCTCCATGGATTTTCTCAATTATAATTTATAGAATATTAAGAGGAGCTATCAAAGACTATTTATTACAAGGAAAAATAATATAATCATAAGCCATTTATTACAAGGAAAAATATTTTTAAACACGTTCAAGAAATCATCTTCAATTAATGTGACATCCTATTAATCAATCAGTGAAAGTGGGCCCAAATGATTTATTTAGCCTAACAGTCCAAATTCGTCCCAAAAATACCCTCTGATCATGTCAGATGCCATATCAAATAACCTAGTGGTAGAGAAACTATACACATACCAATTTTTTTACCGGAAAGAACCTACCTACCTACATGCCAAACCTTCCAAGAATGCTGAGAAATGCAAATTTATCAGGACTCCCATTTCATACGATGCTCAGTTGAACAAGCTCATTGTTCCCCAATTTAATAATACAAATGCAGTCCAAAACCCTAAAAGAAAGGGCCAGAAAAAAGGGAGGGGGGGGGGGAAACAGGGGAAACAGAGGTGTTCAGATCTACCGTGCAGAAGATATCAGTTTCAAATATGTAAAGCATTCGATCAAAGAAAATCAAACATGATAATTACTTTGACAAGAAATGTGACCTATCTGATCTGATTTTGACGAGATTTTTGACCTGCTAGCATGTGTTAGGAGTCAACAGCCGAAACTTCAGACAATTGGCAGATTCACACTGTGAAGGTGTTCATATTGTAGCCAAACAAAACTTTCACCGGCCTCCCAGTTAGTTCAACTCGAACATAAAATTTCCCCTCCTATAAGTCGAAAACTTGTGAGCCAGCTATTAACTGCCCTATATCAATGCCCACTATTATCAAAGAGCATTACTGATACTGAATTCTCACCATGAAACTCACTCGTGCCTTCTGCTTCTATCTTCAAGTCATTGTCGCCCGCTTGAATTTGAGCTCCCTACAGCATCACTTGCCAAAGCACGTGTCCTCTGCATGACTTCGTCTATCTTCGCGTCATCGTCGCTTGATTTTCCTCTCCCATCAGACCCGATAACATAGCTAGTCAAAGCACCAGTTCTAACAGCTTCAACGTACAGAGCCTTCACCAAGTTTTGGAATCTCCGACGAAAAGTTGGCATCATAGACATTGATGCTACGATACCCTGCAGTCTTCAATAGAGATGCATTTGATTAAAGCGAGCACCCCCCCCCTCCCCCCTAAAAAAAACGTCAAAAGAAATTCTACAATAGAGCACCGAGATCATGACAAGTACCTGTGTAACAAAATTCACCCTCTTTTAACAGATGGAATGTCCACTAAAATGATATCGACTTTGGAGTGTTAAATTTTCCTTGCTGATTCAAATCACAGTAACAGTTTCTTTGCTGTGGAGGATTAAGTCCCACCTACATATGACCCACCCCATCCCTAGAATGCATAAGTCTCGTGTATTAGACCATTCTTTTTAACTTCATCACAGTACGTCAAATTGGGCAATTTGAATAGTTTTGACATAATAATTTGCCGTGTTGTAGCTTAAGTTGATAACTAACAACTACTGACAACTGCTTTTGTTTCTAATGAAGGGGGTGGATGTTTTAGATCGAACAGCGCACTGGAAGAGAAGTTGAACCATCACTATCAGATGATGAAATATCCAACCACGAGAGAGATTTGTATCTTCCACAAAGAAGCAGCAGCAGCTTTTAGGCAGTGGGAAAGAAAAGTTTAAAAGAAAAACCCTGGAGGACACACTTAAACTGCAAAAGCATTAACGCCACTGTTGAGAAATAAAACAGAAGCGAAGGGATAGTCTTCAGACCTCAAGCAATCAACTTCTATAACAAATGGAGACAACTCCTAGCTACAGAAGAAAAGCCACCCAGAAACACTAAGTGTGATGCTGTTGCCCCTTCTTTTTCTTTTTCTTTTTTTTTTTCTTTTTTTATATTTCTTGCTGACAGTCCCAGCAATAGCAGCACTTGTTAGACAGCCAAATGAACTAACCATTAAACTATTTTGCTCGTCTACTCATAATAGTTAACAAATGAACGCTTATTCAAATACTAGACGCACAATGAAACCTCATAGAAGTAAATAAGCCATGATCCACAAGCATCATACTAAATCATGCAGCTGAGACTCGCATCACACGAATAAATCCAGATTCTAAGTACTGATCAAGCGACAGTAGACATTATGTCACTTAACCAGCAGGAAAAAGATTAAAAACTTACCCCTAAATAACAATTTTGTAACAAGTTTCACACATTCTGTGGGGGCATTATCTCAGGAAACCTCGTACAAAGATCACATTTATGTACCTTCTAATGATAGCTTGCAACTGTGCTCTTCTGACATGATCATTGGATGGATATCCAACAACGTCCCAGTCCTCCGAGGTCTCATTTTTGCAGCGCATAATTAGCAGTCTAAGGCAGGCTTCTTCATTTTCATCAACATCGAGTGCTTTGATCTGCTCTTTCATAATCAATAGAGGTCCCACAAACCACTGCCATACTTTATCTCTCTGCCAATTGCTTCTCCTCAACTCCACCTCATCAGCTAGGAATCCAAAGGGAACAATGATTAGAACAAGCTCCATTAATACGAAGCTACAAACAAGGCTGTGTTTGTACGTCAGGAATGAGATCGTCAGGAATAGGATTCCCACCCCCTCCATTCACATTCCCATCGTTTCTGTTCCGATTTTGTGTTTGGGTACACAATTATTGAGAATGCAATGAGGGGTTTTTGTAGAAAACCCACGTGATTTTTTTATGTGTATTGGGATCAAATATACCACCTTCTAGAAGATCATAAACTTTCCATAATTAAGAGATTGGGTTACCAAATACAGTCTAATTGCATGTTTAAGTAAATGAACCAGTCACTCTTCAAAGCCTTAATAGGAATGGGATTCCCGTTCATTTATTCACATTACCACAGAAAAAATGCAGCCGGCTAGTAAGGTGCAGAAAACACATACAGATGACCAGCCCAGGAGAGTTAGACTTTGCTGAAGCAAGCAGACACTTAAAAATGCACCAAGCAGGCAGTGTAACCCCCAACTTCTTACAATTTCCCTTCACAATGCATTCTTCAATGTCCTTAACATCTATCAGGCCTTCACGGAGGAGAACCCTGCCATTTCCGTCACAGGATTTAAACAGCCAATCCAATACCTACAAAGTTTTTAACGATTGAGCTTACATAAAAAGAAAACAACTTATAAATGAAGAGCACGTTCTACTCTGGATAATAAAATTAAACAATACCTATTATAGGTAAAATGTACATATTTTAAGCAATGCCAAAAGAGCTATGAATTTTAGGCAGAATCACTAGTCAGAGGTTATATTAGAGAAAGTTCTAACTTGAATTGGCATGTAATGTTGGATTGCCCCTTTCAACGTTTTTGAACGTTCTGACACAAGCTTTGAATTGTATGATGCTTCAATCCCATTCTTCTCACCATTTTGCTCATCATTGTAGGCATTTCTTTGACTCCTGTCTGAAGATGATCTCATAATTTTTCGGTATCTTGGCCTAGTTGTTGAAGCCAAAATCAATTTGGTGTGTAAAAGTAAAGTTAGTAAACAAGCCCATGCTCAATAAACTCCTTCCTGATCACAGTACCTGGGAAGGCATGACCCCTCTTTCAAGTACAGCAAATCGTTTGCATATTCATCAAAGAGGGAAACAACGGCCACTATGTATGCAAGTCCCAGGCAGATGGAGTCTTCCTGAGAAAATAAGATCAGCTAATGTATTTTTCCTTCCAATATAGCTATCTCCGCTCTTTACTTTTAATCTAAAGTTACTGGTTTTTGATATGAGACGCTCTAATATAGACTTTACACCTGACTCATAACTAATGAAAAATTGATAAAAAATTTAGAAAATGCTCGGATATGACACCTAACACATTCCTATGTTGGACACTTGTAAAATAGTCATCTTCTCTGTATCAATTATTTAATCACCTTTCTTAACAAAAATCAATAAATCACAGCCTCTTTGGAACTTGAAGGGAGATAGAGTTGTCGCCATGTGATCAGTGGTCATAATTTAGAGTGATGGAAACAGCCCCTAGCATAATATAAGGTATGACCATGTATAATTGTTCCAAAGTGATCCGACCTTTCCCAAGGCCATCACAAATTTAGAGAGTTTTATGTACCAAACTACCCTTTTATAGCCTCCCTAGGACTTGCCTCAAACAAAGTAAATAGACAAACCTGTTGAACGATCGCTCCAGCATAGAATGCCAAAAAGAAACTGGCAATAAAAGCTGACATCACTGCCCCAATCACAGCAATAGGCCATAAGATGATGGCAAGACCAGCAAATGGGACACAAACTGTCTCGAGAAATGGTCCTTCTCTTCCAAGCAAGTCTTGTAAAAGCCTTTGCCATCCTCTGCACAACATGTATGGGCTCTTCCACAGAGCAACAGCAGTGATGGAAAGCACATCTGCTGGCAATGCAAGTAGAATGACCAGCAAACAACCTGGCAGTCTTGACAAACTGAAGCAAACGTTCATTTAGATGTCAGATTATTTCCCCATTGCTTGTTCAAGTTCATAAAGAACAAGAAGATTTGCACACCTAATATCCATAGGCTTCTCACCAGCATGCATTTTCTCACTGAGCTCGTCCATGAAGGAGAAATATGAATGGAAACAAAAGTCAACTAAGTCCTGCAAGACTGTGAAGCTTCCCTCCAATGTCGACCAAAAACCATCCTGACATATATCTCAAATGCAAAGGCCATTTATTTTTGTCAAATGCAAGGCAACGTATTTTTGGAACCATGGTGGCTCAACGAAGAGAGACTTAAAGTTCAGTTGCAAAGCACCATTACATGAGAATTCAAGATTGCATCATGAAGTATGATAAGAAGGTCAAACAACTGCGCATTGTTAATTGCAAAAATGCTAAACAGTACTGAGTGAAGATCAGAAGTCCATCTAGAAGCTTCCATCTGTCGAACCAGAACAATTGGATAGAGATAGTAATCACTGGGACAATCATAGTGACAATGCAAGAAGCAGCTCAATTGCTAATAATTAACACAGGCTTGATGCATCTTGAATGATCTGTGCACGACCTAGGACATAAAGTAGGGAATTTTTGACAAGGGGCCTTGATGTGGAAACTTACACAAACAATCGTCATTTTTATGGTTTTTGGATAGCCATCTCTTTAACTAAATGTGTTAGGTTAGATTTCCCATGTCCTAACCACAAAGTGATAAACAATCTTTACTGAATGAAGGAGAGGTAAGGAGCCATTGGGCATCCTTTCTTAGATAGGGAAAGGGTAAGGATAGCCTCTTGGCAATCACCAATTAAGAAGAGCAACCTTCTACTACCATGGACGAGGATACATTAATGCAACCCTGTCCCAGCTCATATTTTAATAGAAGTTGAAGATTTTCACTTCAGTGAGCACATGATTGCTTTAACATACTAGTTTACGCAAAGCTAACATTTTGACCTTGCTTCGATAGTCTATATTGACAGCTCAATAAAATATTTAATTTATAATGACTTTAGGAAACTCCACTAGCTAGCCTAACCTCACCTCAATGCTAAGCTTTGACAAATATAAAATAAGATGCTACAGAATAGAAGCTACAATAACTATCTGCATTCACCCTAACTTGCTAATTTAAACATATCAAGGGAGTTGCTGGTTTAACTAGCTCACTAAGAAAAATATCAACAAAAAATGGAGCCAAAATTTTGAGAAAAAGGAATTGCAACCATCACATGCCCTTATTGGTCATTGGAGCAATAATAATCACAATAAGAAAAAGGCATATTGCCATGAATAGTGGGAAAAATCAAGTTCCTTCCATATCTTCTCTCTTCCTTTGACGATACATTGCACCTAAACTTATCTTAAAGAGTTTTGTAAGAACGGATAAAAACTATGTACATAGATGTACATAAAAGAAAAGAGACACGAACTAAGGGATGCTGCTTGGAGACAGCAAATTCAGCGTTTGAACCCCAACCTGTAGAGGTCTCACAACAATCTCTAAGGTTCCATGGAACATGGATCATTACATTGCTTCAGTCCAACCAGTAAGCAAACTTATTGCTTCGGTCCAACTAGTAAGCAAACTTTAGGCAGATGCACCGCAATAGATTGGATCATGCAACCCTTAGTATATATGATCACGAATTTCAAAATCCAATTGGTCATAGTACATGATTACAAACAAGCTAAAGAATCAAAGTGTTTTAGAGAATGCTGAAATTCAGAAAATCTCCTATATTGGTCCTTTCTCTGCCAGAGTCTCACAAAACTCACCGGATTTCCACGGAACCTGGGTCTTTCCATTGTTTGAAGGCGACTAGGATGCGTTTCCTATGGAGTTCAATTCATCAGGGCTACTTCTCTTTGTATATATGCTCTAGAATTTCATAATCAATTAGTATAATGTGACCATAGGCAAAATAAAGCATTGTAGGATTATTAGATGGGAGAACCATTGATATTTGTGTTTCCTTCTCATCCATTTTTCTTTTTTAACTATGTGATATTATACATCAGGCACTTACATAGACTGATGACATAGTTGCATTTTCTTAAATCTGGTCTCAGCATTGAACAGTATGTTCCAAACTGTGTCCCCTATAATCTGAAATGTAACTAGCCATTTGATAAGAGAACAGCGAGCAAAGGTAATTTAATTGGAGCAATTTGACAACAGTCACCTCCACTGCCTGTCACCAATCCAGACAGGAGAATGTACAGCTTCAGGAGCAACCTCGTAGCAGTTACTGCAGCTGTGATAGCTTCTCATGAAGTCCACCTATGTTGGCTCTGAGATTTAGCTGTGGGGACTGCAAAAGGAGGAGAAGAGTTTCTGGGGCAGTAGTCATAAAAGTGAGGACTGAATATGTGAAACTGCAATTATGAGATTTAGTGTGACGGTGATGGTTGTCCTTGTATAAACTGAGGTTTGGTTTGTTCTTATATAACAAGGAAAAGAGTACTTCAGTTACAGTTCAGATTCGGGACAATTGAACATATCTTCAAGCCGGAAGATATACTCATCGCCATCTCAAAATGAGGCCAAACGAAGCCAAAAATTAAATGTTGACGGTCAAAAATCTGTTTTGACTGACATTCTCGTAATAAGTTAATTTAGGTTGTACCAGGAAGATGGGTCAAACGTCCATCCCTACATTCACCATGCTTATTCCATAGAACTCTAAACTAGATGGATATTTCTGGTGATACAGGGCATGGAAACATAAAAGCTTACATCTAATTTGAATTGCAATTTATTAGCTCCAAATCTCATCAAAGGAGATGGTACTTCACCTAATTTATATGGGCAAGTGGCACAAGGGGTATCTTGCTGTGTACAAAACCAAAGCTCTAAGTACGATCAAGGAAAATCAGCTTCACTCAGAACAACCAATCTATCAAAGAGAGAAGCCAAATTTTGTATGACAGAGCCAAATAGCTTCTTTCCATCCATAAGTAACATAAGATACCACACTAGCTATTAGTATTCTAACCCTGTTTATTGATTTGGTCCCTTGAAACACAAACAAAAGGGAGAAACTACATTCAAAGAAATAGACAATTCAAAGAAGCCAATGAACTTACAACAAAACAGTGATAAAATTTGTCAGCAACATTCTCCCCAACAGCTTCAAAAGTTGCAATTAAGGGTGCAAAATAACCATACCCTATTCCACCTAATATACTTCCAGCAATACCAACAATAGGCCAAAGAATCAGAGGCACTGGCAGTAATAACAGTATCAGAATCTTCAAAACCATCCCGAACCTCTTGGTACTGGAATTATAATCCAAATGAAAAAACAAAACATGATAAGAAAAATCGTTTCAGGATGCAGAGAGAGAACATACAATTACCCAATTTCATAATTTAGCAAAATGGCACAAATGATGCATACTTCACCATACGGTAATAAGTCCAGATGAAATGTGCAGGCCAAAGACCAATAATTACTGCTGAACTTCCAACACCAATAATGCCCACAACAAGCGGACCAATGATCAAAGCTGTCAAATAGTAATTCAGTAAAAGGGGAAAAAATAAATGTCAATTGCATTCCATAATTAAATCAATCAATGTTCACAAGTAGCATAAATGCAAACAAATCAGTATAAACAAAATGGGTCCATCTTGCTTATGAACAGTCGATTCCCACATGATATACGTTTTTTATTCCCACAAAGTAAACATATGACTGTGGCTTTGTAGGTTTTTAATTCTCTTCTAAATACCAAAAAAAAAAAAAAAGCTTTAACATTCTCATAGAAACATAACAAAAAGAAGCTGACAAGACAAGGGAATGAATGATGGAAAATATAAAGCAGGTATCACTCAACTAGGCATGTACCATTTATTTCTACAGATACCCAATGGATTGGTAGGTGTACAATGATACAAACATAATTAAAATGTCGTTCAAGCCTGATAAATTTGAATTCTAAACCTAGACTGTTACTTTAACAATGAACTATCAAGTTGCATTGCTCATGCATCGAAATAAAAAAGCAGGAATACAATGCCATGGAATGGAATGCAACAATATGATATAGCATTCCATGGCATATAATAAAAACTGAAATGCTATTGAACTATCGTTGTCAGAACCATATGCAAGCACGCAACATAAGCGGCAGAAAGTGTGACAACCAACCACAAAGCTTATGAACATCGCTGTCAAGCACTAATATCCCGATAAGCCTGACACTTCCCTAGAAAAAGATCAGAAATATCTACTCACTCCTCAACTAACACATCACAAATTCGGAGCATTCTTTCACAGTCCCATTATCATTTGTATTTAAAAAATACATTTTCCTATACTTCTTAAGCAGTGTCATGCTTGAAAGTCTCTGCAAGTTTAAGTTATGGTCGATCTATCAGCTATTAGTCCTCGGGGCTAATGGGCCTTGCCAATTGTGGGCAAACACAAACCCACTTCCATCCCAGCCAATTGTACACGCTAGCAAGCTAGCATAAGGCATTGATATGGTTGCGAGACAATGCCGAACAGGAATAAAATCTGACCGTATCAAATTACAAAAATGAGATGCTTAAAATCCATAAATAGGTATATGTATTGTTGCCTACGTTTTCAGTATCTTTAACCTAGGCAACAACCTTATGCCACGCAAACAGAAAGGGATGGCATCCTATATTTCAATAGCATTTAATCATGGAATAATCCCACCAATTGCTAATTCCATCGAAAAACACCCGTATCCAATAGTAGAATCACAAATGAAGGTTGAATCCCACGTATAAATTTGGACTAACACTTTTTTTATTTACTCTCTGCATGTGTGCTAAGAATTCTCCATAGAAGAATAATCCTAGTAAACAAGACGGGGAACAAAAAAAATAAAAGGTCAGTGTAAAAATAAAAAAGTGCTCGAACCCTTTAGCATGCCCAAGATTAAGAGCAAGAAGAAGAACGGCAATAATCTTAGAAAGCTCCCAATCTTTGGGAAAAACCCTACGGGCACCTTCATAATCTCCTCCACCTTTAGCCACAGACAATGAGGAGTCTTAAAAAAAAGGGACAGAATCGAAATAGAACCGTAATCTGCATATTTATGTTATCTTCATTTTTTGCATCATCCACACTGCAACGCGAGAAGAAAGCGGCCAACGAGATAGAAAGCTGATGACGACATGAAATACGGATTGCGTGGCGGCACGACATAGAATAAGGCGCCACGCGTCACTTGAATGTGCTATAAAGCGTAAGAGTCATGCAGTGCTGGCAGAGCGGAGCCAGCGTACACTGCGCTTTCTCTTTGCCTTTCCCCTAGGGTTCGCACGTGGAGTCGCAGTTCTAGCGGGAATGTTTTTCGCCTTTTTGCACTTTGCGAGTTGAGGCCTTTTTAGAGGTCCACCTTATATTATTCATTCAATTAAAATCGGACAATTCACATTATATTATTCATCTAATACGCATAGATCGTCAGATTTTACATCGGACGACTCAGATGAAAAAAAGAACGCCCCCCAATCCCTTTCGA
>JAODPA010125992.1:0-11752 GCA_025585075.1 Nepenthes mirabilis
ATTGCATTTTCTGGTTCCTTTCCTCTATTTCTTTATTTTTCCTAGTTTTTTGGTTTCTCTGTTCCTTGCATTTACCTCGTTCTACTACAGTTTTCCATAAGCCTTCAGGTCTTCGTGCTAAACTTAAATTTTTCTTTTTTAAAATTTAACAGTTTTAAATAAAATATCAAGATTTTTTTTATTAAATTTTCCGAAACCAACACAGCATTGGCAGAAAACATATTCACCAACCAGTAGAATTAACTGGCCTTGTTCACAAATGAACCCATAAAGACAAGGTTACGACATCAAAAGCAGATAACATTCACCACCACCACCACCACCACTAGCCAAAAAGACCTCTTAACCGGCTGTCCAAAGGCCCCAAGCCATATTATTGTGTACCCAATTTCCTCATCACATTTCAGATTACTTCAGAACAACCTAAATTCTTGAAATAAGACAAGAAAAGATTGACTAATTCCAAACCGAATCAAATCATGTTGATTTCAAAATGGAAATGCAATGGGAAGCTTCCAAGTAGACATATGCAGAAAGTACAAGAAATAAGCCATTCGAACTAGAAGTACATGCATTCGCATTCCGGCAACACCAACAATAAACGGCAGATGAACGAACGGCATCAGGATACCGAGGCGAGAGCAAAAGATGGTAGAATGCTTCTTTAGGGCAATGAGGCAAGTACTTCCAACAAGGAAGCTACAAATTCCATTTGGGTGGCCTCATCTAGAGTTAAGAAGAGGGGAACATGTACAAATAGTGACTTTATCCCATTCTGTTCTGCAAACCGGAGCGATTGGTAGTATACATAATTGCATACAAATCGACCAGCATCATCCGACATTATCACCTCATAGCCTTTCTTTACCAAAGTCGTGACGATCTCCCGAACTGGAAGAGAAGTCTGCAGAAGCAAAAATGGAGTTTTTTCAGAATCAAACGGAACAGAGCAAGATTGAAAAAAACAAGATGCCGCAGAGGAAGAATAGTAACAGATTTATAAAATTTGGTTTATTTTATGTTGCCTTCTAAATCTACTAGTTTCTTCATTAGCAGGCATTAGCAGGTTAAGCAACACTGTGGTTGTCCTACAACTGCAAGATTACAAGTAACAGTTCATGCACCATACAATCAGATGAACTTCATTAGATCTGCACCGAACCTTAACCCCCCCCCTTCATTAGCAGGCATTAGCAAGTTAAGCAACACTGTGGTTGTCCTACAACCGCAAGATTACAAGTAACAGTTCATGCACCANATTTATTTATTAAATTAATTTAATATCCGAGTCGAAATATCGGGGTATTACACCCACATTACAAGGTTCAGGAAATGCCAGTGTACGTGGAATTAACTATGCATTGCATAGAGGTTTCCACAGTTGAAACCTATGACTTCCATGTGGCTGAGATTCAAGATGAACGCGTATGGCTTCCTTACTCCTATCTCCCGTTCACATGCTTTCTAGACTGTAGTCCTAATGTACCACTACTCGAGGAAGGCATATTAGCCCAGGATTTAAGAAGGCTTTGATAGGATACGGGAGTTGAGCCACCTTTGGGATTTGGCTCCACTAGACAATGGAGAAACCTTACCTTATGCCAAGAATCATAAAATAAGTTCAGGTATCTCGATGAAGCGACTGTAAAATAAGTTTACCTTGTGAATGGACTGTTAAACAATTTGAAGTCCAAGTAATGCACTAAGGTGACGATGATACATGATTAGGGCCCATAACTTAAAGGAGGACTCTTTTCCTTCCTCCCCCCCCCCCACCCTCCTCCAAAGAAAAAGTAAAAAAAGGGGGCCAGGAATTATTTTTAACAGAGCCATTATTATCGGTTGGCATAGAAGCCTCTAGCATGGGCGAAGGAGATGATTTTTCATAATGGTGGTACTAGATAAGGATGATGAGCCACACTAGGCCTGAGACAGCCAAATTTTTATGGGGGGCAGCAGTGGGGAATTTCGGACAGTGGATGAAAGCCCAATCCAGCAACATCACATTGCCGTTGTAGAGCTCTTTCATTGAGAGCGTAATCAGTAAGTCAGAAGTCAAATAGTCTCTCCCAATAGTAAAATAGTTCCACCCATAGTAGGTTATTTATTGTAGTAAGTGAAGGGTACGCAAATTCTTTAAAAGAGTTATTAAAGACTTGAAGTCAGGAGAGATAACAAAGAACACTATCTTCAAATCTTTTGAGTGTCAGATAAATGCTCTGAATCTAATAAGATAATTTAACTTGTACTTGGCATTGTACCTTCCCCCCCTTCCCCCGTCTTTATAGTTGACATGATATTTAGCTACAATGTCCGCAAGCAATAGCTGTTGAGACGGCAAGCCATTAAGTCCTATATATCTAACTATAGCAGGCTAAACAAATCCAACAGTCTCATATTGATCATTTCCTTTGTGGATCATTGTTCACTCTCACTCTCATTTTCTCTTCAGTGGTCAATGAATAGGTTTTGAGTGTGAGTTTGATGTGAATAGCGCCTGATCTATGAGGCTGGGTGCATTGCGAGTTCAATGCATTGAAAAAAGATGAAAAAAGGGAAGGAATTCCTAAAAAAGGCCATCAATTTGACAGTTTTAGAAAATCATCATAAAAAACTTACCTGTCTGCTGCAATTAACAACAATTAGTGTTTCTCCACGATTGAAAAAGTACAGTGCAAGGAAATGGGAATGGAGAAATGAGGAAGGCCCATCTTATCTTACCTCTCGTGTTCGTGAAATTCCTCCGTCTGCGGGAATAATAGGGACTTTCTGGACATAATAAGAAGAGGAGCGCCTATCATCAGATAACATATAGCTTAAGCTGATTGCAAAATAAAAAATGACAGGGATAAAATAGAATTAACACAAGGGAAATGGTGCCTAGCCTGAGGCTTCCATCCCATCTCATCAGGGCAGCGAAAGGTAGCTTCGTTGACGGCTTGATGCTCAATGGCAAACCGTGTAGCACCACTGTTAACTCCAAAATGTAACTGGGTAATTGAAGAAGTTGACTTAAGAGCAAATTAAACAAGATATGGCATACATCACAAGTCTTAATCTGAGGTGAGCCTAAAATGGCCAGTTCCAAAAGCAAGAATGCAATATGCAGATATTCTATGTTAGGAATTCAAGATCGTATAGTTTACAAATTCTACAGATGTAGTGAACATATGTTTGCATGCTGTTTTGCATCAACCTAACATTAAAACCAACATCTAATGAAAACAGGCCAATCACAACCTCCGGTGAAACTCCAATTGAATTTATCAAAATGAGGAGAACTTTCTATTATGAATGTGATTAAGGATGAGCATTAGAGACGTACAGCTAGAACTGAGAATATAACATATCGACAAAATCAACCTGAGTGTAAGTAAATTATTCTGATTGTGATGTCCTTGTCTCCCGTTTCTTTCCCTTGGCTTTGAGGAATGAAGGTATTGTTGGGAAAAATGGCGTCCGACCGGCAAACAGGAACAAATAGCAAAGTAGAAGAAATAAGGGAGAGAAGAAGAACACCAATATTTTACGTAAGAAACCCTTCTGAAATAAGAAAAAAACCACAAAACACACAATCCATTAACAAGTCTACTATGCAAGTTTAACGGTTACACAGACCCTTGGTTGCACAAACCACAGGAGAAGATAATAGAGAGTAAGAGCACAAAATGCTCACAGTGTTCTCTCTTCACACACTCACACTTAGAAACTTACACGGACAAAAAATCTTCTCACAGTTTATATCACAGAACTCAATACATATATACAGGCTATTTGAACAACTGCCTAGCCAGCATGAAGGTTGCACGTACAAGCATCCACTTGGCGCACGTACAGCTCTGCAAAATATCGTGTTCTACAGAAACGACGCCCACTCTGCAGAAATTGCACATATTCTCCAAAAATCTTGCATGCCCAGTCAATATTCTGAGTTGGCATCCATGAGCCATACTGCTTCTCTTGTAAATAGTCAAGCATCCATTGACCGACTTCTACTCACAGCCAGTCAACGTTCTGTTGACCGGTTTCTTATCTCAGCCGATCAACTTCCTGTTGACTGGCTAGCCGTCCACCTGAAGTCATTCTTGTGCAAGTGCCAAATCTGCACCATGCCTTCATCAGAGTTCTCGAGCCTTCATCGAAGTCCTCGAACTCAAGTGCTGCTCACAAGTCCTCGGAACTATGCTGCACTAGTTTGCGGACAATATCCGTGCAAAATCCTCGTCCTCAATTACTTAGCGTAACCTTAGCCGGTCAATATGCTGTTGACCAGATTCTTTTCTCAATCGATCAACATTTCTCAATTACTTTGCGCAACCTTAGCCGGTCAATATACTGTTGACCGGATTCTTTTTCCAACCGGTCAACATAATGTTGACCAGTCATACAGCTAATTTTTTCTCCGGAATTTCACTCCTGCATTTTTTCACATGGGAGTGACTCTAACAAACTTCCTCTCACAAACGTGTGGAAACTGAATCAGTCAGGCCAGCAATGCCATAAGAAGCTTTAAGTTTTCCCTTGGGCAATACTTTGATCATTGTGTTTGACCCATTTTCATCCGTCCGGACCTTATCTATTGACAGTCGTCCTTTATCAATAACATCTCTCACCCAATGATATCGAATATCAATATGTTTCGATTTTAAATGAAATGAGGAGTTCTTATACAGATGTATGGTGCTTTGGCTATTACAGAGACCATATACTTCTTCTGCTTTAAATCCAACTCTGAAATGAACTTTTTCATCCATAATATATTCTTACTGACTTCAGTAACTACAATGAACTCCACCTCCGTAGTGAAAAGAACAACACACTTCTACAGCTTAGATTTCTAGGAAACTACCCATCCGGCAAACTTGACCAAGTACCCCGAAGTAGATTTTCGGGAGTTAATATCTCCGACCATATCCGTGTCTGTGTAACCAACCAACAGGAACTTTTCTCCTCCAAAACATAGACACATCCTTGAGGTTCCCCGAAGACATCTCAAAATTCACTTCACAGTAGATCAGTACTCCTTTTCAAGGTTTGAGAGAAATCTACTAACAGTGTCGACCGAGTGTGTTATACCTGGCCTCGTGCACACCATAGCATACATAAGACTCTCTACTGCTGATGAGTAGGGCACACTTCTCATTGTAGCCTTCTCAATGTCTGAGGAAGGACATTGTCAACTGCTCAGCCTGAAATGATTAGCCAGTGTGGTGCTCACTGGTTTGAACTTCTCCATCTTAAATCGTTGGAGCACTTTCTCAATGTAACTTTCTTGGGACAGTCAGAATTTTTTGTTCTTCTGATCGCAAAATATTCTGATCTCGAAAATTTGCTTCGCTGGCCCCAAATCTTTCATGGCAAATAACTATCCCAGCTGCTTCTTCAGTTCATTGATCCAAGCACTGTTTTGTTTGACGATTAGTATATCGTCCACATAGAGGAGAAAGACGACAAAGTCATCTTCCGAAAACCTTTAAATAAATACGCAATGGTGGGAAGTAGTCTTCTGGTAGCCTTGATCTATTATAACAGACTCGAACTTCCTATATCATTGTCGTGGAGCCCGTTTCAATCCGTACAGGATTTTCTTCAAACGACATACCAATCCTTCCTTCTCCTTCCCCTTGACCTTGAACCCCTTCAGTTGCTCCATATAAATTTCCTCCTCAAGATCACCGTGGAGAAATGTTGTCCGAACATCTAGTTGCTCTACCTCCAAATCCAGAACAGCTGCCAAGCCAAGTACAGCCCGAATGGAGGACATTTTCACCACTAGCGCAAAGATTTCATCAAAGTCCACTCTTTTGCGCTGATTAAAACCTTTTACCACCGGCCGCGTCTTGTACCTCGGATGCGCAGTGTTTTCGTCTGTCTTCAACTGGAAGACTCATTTATTCCTTAGGGCTCTCTTCCTCTTAGGCAGCTCAACCAAATCGAAAGTATGGTTTTTATACAATGAAGCCATCTCATCCTTCATTACTTACAACCATTTTTATTTATACTCATCCTTCGCAGCCTTATCAAAATCTTTAGGCTCACCTGCATCAGTGAGCAGGGCATACTCACTAGATAACAGTAGGACGGATGGTCTCCTGTCCCTTGTAGACTGGCGGACAACAACCTCCTCAGCCGGTTGAGGAGTAACATCATCCTCATCTTCATCAGGTGCCGTGCCTTCTTCATTATTCTTCTCGGCCACTCCTGAGGTATCGTCCTCATAGTGTGTTGGTCGGACAACATCAGTATTAGTGTCTGTCCGACCGGCTCCAGATAATGCCTTCTTCTCTTTTCTCATGTCCTCAATAATCTCTTTTTTGATAAAGACCACGTCTCTTGACCGGACTAGCCTCTTGACTGGACTAGCTTTTTCTCAACTGGGTCATAAAGTCTGTATCCAAATTCATCTTCTCTGTAACCCAGAAAGACGCATTGCTTTGTCTTTGACTCAAGCATGGTCCTCTCATCCTTCGGGACATGAACAAAGGCATTATAACCAAATGTCCGAAGATGATTATTGGAAGGCTCCTTTTCGGTCTACATCTTCTTTGGAATTTCACCATTCAGTGGCTTACTAAGCGATCTATTGATAACTTAGGTCACCGTCTTCGGAATTTCAGCCCAAAAAGGTCTTGGGAGCTTTGCTTCAAACAGGAGGCACCTGACTCACATTGATCTCTCTATCAATGTGCGATTCATCCACTCGGTCATGCCATTTAATTGCGGCGTCTTTAGTGGCGTCTTTTGATACCGTATACTATGTAACCTACAGTAGGCAACAAATACCACAATGTATTTTTCGCCATTGTCTTTCCGAACAGTCTTCAGCTTCTTTCCCGTCTCACGTTCAACTAGAGCATGAAATTGCTCAAATACTTCGGAGACCTGATCTTTGGATTTAAGTGAGAATACCCACAGTTTCCTCAAATATTCATCAATATACGAGACAAAGTATTGAGCTCCTCCAAAGGACTTCTCCTTAAATGGTCCCCAGACATCGAAATGAACAAGCTCAAGCAACTCGAACTTTTTTAAAGATGAGTCTCCTTGGAAGAAGACTCTCCTTTGCTTCCCCGCCATACAATAAGAGCAAACTTTCAGTCCATCCTCCTTCACTATTGGGATGAGGCCCTTCCTGGCCAGATGACTCATTCCTCTCTCACTCGTGTGGCCTAACCTCCAGTGCCACAAGTCCGAGGACTCCATACTATTGACAGCGTTAACCTCTCCTGCCTCAGTAGAGGCTTGCAACACATAAAGACCAGACATTTTTCTTCCTCGGGCAACTACCAGAGATCCTCTAGTTAGTTTATATGTCCCATTACTAAAAACATTGCAAAAACCAATATCATCAAGTCTTCCTGCTGAGATAATGTTCATCCGAATATCAGGAACGTATCGTACGTCCCTTAAAAGCAGTCGAGTTCCATTGTTGGGGACGAGAGACACGTCACTGCAGCCAACAACTCTAGAT
The DNA here is from genome assembly GCA_025585075.1 of Nepenthes mirabilis. Taxonomy (NCBI): domain Eukaryota; kingdom Viridiplantae; phylum Streptophyta; class Magnoliopsida; order Caryophyllales; family Nepenthaceae; genus Nepenthes; species Nepenthes mirabilis. The sequence goes on from JAODPA010125992.1 coordinate 7,472, forward strand.
ATCTCCATATTTTTCATTTTCAATACTCCAAAGTCACATAGAGTGTAAAATGTAAAGAGCCATCTCTAAGATGTGATGTGGATGGATGCCCCAAAATCCACAACCCATTCGGTCTCTTGCTTAGCTAAATTTACAATATCACCCACTTCACAGATCAAAAGGAGATCACCTCCTATAACAATAGAGACTGAGATCTTTTCCTCACCTCGTCCCTTTTCACTTTTCTCCTTTCTCACGTTCTCACGCTTTCACTTATAACAATACTTTTTAATGTGGTCTTTCTTCCTACAGTAATGGCATTCCATGTTTTGAAACCTTGATCAAGACTTACTCAGACCATTTTCTCCAAACTTTGGATCATGGCCTTTGCTCATTCCCCGTGATTCAATCACGAGTACCTCAGAGTACTGAGAGGTGGTCCCTTGTGACCATCGTGTCATTTTGTCGTTCAGCATAGCTCCTTTGGCCATCTCCAACGTCACAATGCTATTTAGAGTTGCGTTGGCAATGGTGATTCACATCACCTCCCATGAGTCAGGCAGGGTTGCTAGGAGCCACAGACCTAGCACTTCATCTTCAAATTTAATACCCATGCCACTCAACCGGTCTACACATCCTTGAAATTTGTTCAAGTGATCTGCAACGGACGAGCCATCCTTATATCGTACCTGCATCAACTTTATCAGGCGATAGATCTTGTTGTTGCTAGTTTTGGAGGCATAGAGCGTCTCCAACTTCTCCCACAACACCTTAGCATTTGTTTTACTCATAATGTGGTTATACACATTATTATCTACAAATTACCGTATATAACCGCACACCTACATGTTTTCTAGCGTCCATTCCTCTTCCGATTTTGCCTCAGGCTTTTAAGTGGCGAACACCGGAAGGTGCATGGATTTAACAAGTAACAAGTTCGACATCTTACTATGCCAAGTGTCATAATTGGTATCGTTTAAACAAATCATCTTGCTTCCCACCTCCATCAACAGCGTTCAACAAAATTTAACACCGGTCAAAGAACCACATCTTTGATACTACTTATTGGAAAAAATGGCGTCCGACCGGTAAACAGGAACAAACAGCAAAGTAGTTAAAAAATAATGGAGAGAAAGAGAATACCAATGCTTTACATGAAAAATCCTTTTGAAATAAGAAAAAAATCACGTGACACACAGTCCATTATACAAGTTTCACGGTTACACAAATCCTTGGCTGCACAAACCACAGGAGAAGAAAATAGAGAGCAAGAGTACAAAACGCTCACAGTGTTTTGTCTTCACACTCTGACACTTAGAAACTTACACACACAAAAAATCTTCTCACAGTTCATACTACAAAACTCAATACATATATACAAGTTGTTTAAACAACAACCTAGCTAGCATGGAGGTTGCGCGTATAGGCAGCCACCTAGTGCACGTATAGCTCTACAACAGCTCTGTAAAATATCGTGCTCTATAGAAACGACACCCACTTTGCAGAGATTGCGTATATTCTCCAAAAATCTCGTATGCCCAATCAATCTTCTAAGTTGACACCCATAAGCCACACTGCTTCTCTTGTAGATGGTCAAACATCTATTGACCGACTTCTCCTCACAACCGGTCAACGTTCTGTTAACCGGTTTCTTATATCGGCCGGTCAACTTTCTGATGACTGGCTGGCCGTCCACCTGAAGTCATTCCTATGTAAGTGCCAAATTTGCACCATGCATTCATCAGAGTCCTCGGGGCTTCGTCAAAGTCCTCAGATTCAAGTGCCGCTCACAAGTCCTCGGAACAATACTGCACAAGTTTGCAGACCATATCCCACAAAATCCTCGTCCTCAATTACTTTGCGCAACCTTAGCCAGTCAACAGAATGTTTTTCCTAGCCGGTCAACATAATGTTGACCGGTCATACAGGTTATTTTCTCTCTGAAATTTCACTTTTGCATTTTTTCACATGGGAGTGGCCCCAACAAGCATGATACTTGAAAACTGAATCATTTATCTACTATTTGTGCCACAGTGATCACTGACAGTTTAAATGTTTTCAAGGGCAAAAAGGGAGGCAATATAGAAGAAAGTTCATAGCAACTGACCCAAATAATTCTGTCAGAACTTGAAGATTCAGAATCCTTCCTGCTGATAGCAGATTGCAACATCTGATAAAGAGGAACAATGGCTCCCTGTCCTGCACTCTCAAGAATGCTGCAACTTCCAAGAATAAGGCCTTTGGGCATCCCTCTTTTCTCCATGTACTCCTTCAAATTACGCACGATTGTCTGCGTTGGGTTCTCAGAAACTCCATGGAATTTCTTAAAACCGGTCACATGAACTGTCACTGGTGATGGCCCTTCGGACCCCATTTCCCAATAATAAAGATAATATCAAAGAATATCGTGTTAATATGAAGAATTGTAATCGATACCTGCATTAAGAAACAGTAGTTGAGTTAGTTCATCAATACAATTGAATGATTTTTAGAGAGAAAAAAGCTCCCTCCTATGAAACATAATCATGGAAAAGAGGGGGATTTGATCCAAATTGCTATAAGCAATCTACGTAGTCAGATTAAGTTGTAAATGGCTATTCGCCAGAACAAGAATCAACTAAGTTAATTTCATCATTTTTCAGGAATTCTAGATACGTGCAATTTTGTGAGTATCTCATAAGTTAAACAAATTGATGAAAGACAAACACAGAAGACGGTGCTGAACATGATGAAAGAACAAGATACTAATATGAATGCAACACAGCTAAACAAATTGATCATCATAAGAGCCGCAAAAATGGCCTTAATTATCAGGAAACCAGATTAACTTTCGGAATTTTGTGCATGTTTAAATACTCATTAACAAAGACAAACAAATGTCATAGGTGGTAGAACTTCAAAGAAACTACATATCCAACTCGAAATGGAGAAGAACAGCAGAGATTTCTCTGTTTCGCCTCTTTTTCTAATCGAAAATATAACGTTCGAACAAAAAGTTTCAAGAACCAACAACCAGAAACAGCCCAAATGAAACGTTGATCCATAATAGAAGACGAACCCGACGATGAAGAACTCAGTTCAGAACTAATCACTCAATTGAAAACTCCAAACCACAAATTCACTGACCCCCCGATTCTAAAAATCTGAAAACCGCAGTGGCTAAAGTGCCAAAACTCAAGAATACTACTAATTAACAACCAAATGATTGGAAACAACAAATCTGATCCAGATCCCAGAAACAGGACCTGCACAAAGGCTTCAATTTCTTGAACTTTGATATCAATTTTAACACGACACGGCGTGATGAGGTTTTAATACCTGTTATCCTCAATAACGAAGGAAGAAAGCGTGGAAAATGACACCCATCAGTCTTACAAGTTATTCATCTTTGTACCCTAAAAACAGGTGATTAATGTGATAAACAAGGGAAAATAATAGGATGAGAAAGAAAAATCTACAGCGGCGGCATGGTGGTGGGGTGGGGGTCATTGTCAATCATCGGGAAATGTCAAATGCATTATGGAATCGTTACAGTATTATGGGCTGGTAATGATCGGTGGGTAGAGTTTTTTAATATGAAATTTTTGGTAATTTCAGACTGAAAACGATAAGAATAATGAGAAGAAGAAAGATGATTGTCCACTACCTACTTTAATAATGAGGTTCTTTAAACCAATGAGCTACACTCAAAGGGAAAGGTAGGGGATCACTAAATTATGACATCCTACATTTATCATAATAATTTAATCAAAACTATCAAAAGCATTTAACCTCTTTTAAATTAAATTAAGTTAATTTTATTGTATGATTTGTTAGGTTAGACTAATAGTATTAATCTAAGATTTTCTCATCCAGTAACTACATCTCAAATCCTTATTAAGAAGAAAAAAACGTCATAATTTGGCATAATTTATTCATAATAATGTATTACATCGATAAAACTTCACATTAATGTGGATTCCAAATTATATCCGATCGATGAAATAACTAATTTGTAAATTAAATTAGATGCAATTTGATTCGACTAGAAAATATAAAAAATAAAATTGATAATTTGTGACAAAATTAAGGGTTCCATAGGAAACTTGATTGTTTGATGTTGTTTTTCTTTTTTGAGGTAATATTCGTTCTCCCATTTTGTGAGTTTAAACCAAATTCTAAAAACTATGACTTAATCTTAAAGATAATATACCATATAAATTTAAATATATAAAGAGAAATTAATGGTACGTTTGGTTATTGAAATGAAATAAGATGGGAATAGAATAGTTATTTTGAGAGAATAAAATAGGATGAGAATAG